>JANHZU010004020.1:60613-76319 GCA_032468055.1 Acrochordus granulatus
AGTCCAGATGCCTGTTTTTTAAACTTTGTTGCGATGCAATTACCCTGGACGAGTGAGAGTCTTCACAGACATCTGAACTTGGTTGTTTTCCTGCAGACACTTCAAAACCCAACTAGGGCACTGATGATGCTACCCAGTTGGAACAAGAAAACAACCCAGCTCAGAGATCACCAAAGACCCTGCAGTTCGACCCTACAAATATTCTCTTCTGTTTGTAACATCTGCAGTCATTTCTTTGACCCTTCAATAGCTTTTTCCAGTCTTATCATGGAATAACTTTTTTGGGGGTGTCTTGAAGTCAGTCTTGACTCCTGGCACCTCTGCAGTGTTTTGGTCACATTTGCAGGAGTGGGTTTCCCTTGCCTCCTTTGACCAGGTCACCCAGCTGGTTTTGCATTTTCTTTTAAATTTTGCATTGAATCATTTATTTGTAACCATACTTTTTCGCAAAATTAGGTGGCTTTGTGTGTTAAGTAGGACCAAAACTCATGAAGTCCTGGTTCCTAACCCAATGCCTTCACCCACTGCACGTAAATTGCTCTCATAACATTATTGTGAATTGTGTATTTTCTTGCTAAAACTAGAAGAAGCTATTTCTTGTGGGGTGGAGAAGAATTTACACTTTTACCTGGAATTTTTAAAGAAAATTATCTCATCAGAACATGATGGATTACAGCTTCCACCATCCCTTTCCACCATGAACATAAGGGCTGGGTGCTTTAATCCAATGCATCTTAAAAGTAGCAGATTCGGGACCGGATACGCTGCCAGATAGTGCCAGACAGTTTCTGATTTTTTAGTATTAAGTATGTAAATGAGCCCGGAATGACCATACATGGGGTCTTTATTCACAAAACATATTTCTCCTGCTTATATTGAATTAACTCACCCACTCCGCAGCTTTTGTTTTGTTTGCACAACACACTGAACCATAATCTGACCAATAACTTGGGTTCACACAGCATATGAAGAATAAACCCAGGCTAAACCCAATCAAAGCAAGTACGTTGGGCGAATGTGTCTGGATATTCTTTTATCTGTCAAGGTTAAGAGTGTTGCAGGAATATTACATCAGAATTATTAATTCATTCTGGGGATCTCCTTCTTCTGATAGAAGAGAATATTTGTAGCTCAGGGTTGAACTATGGGGTCCTTGGTGGTCTCTGAGCTGGGTTGTTTTCTTGCAGACGTTTCATTACCCAAATAGAGAACATCCTCAGTGCTAGAAGGAAGTGGGGTTTGCTCTCTGTTTATATAAAGTGGGTTGCCTTGTCAGGGTTGGTGGGAGTGTTCTTGGTGGTTCCTTGATTAGATTATTGTTAACTATTAGCTTCTTTACCTGAGTTGGTAATCTTAGTACCAACTAGCACTGATGATGTTACCTAATGTGGTAATGAAACGTCTGCAAGAAAACAGCTGGGTTCAGAGAGCACCAGGACCCCAACTTCTTCTCTGCTTCCTTTGATGATGCATAAACATCACCCAATACATAACACAAGGGCCTGACAAATTCCAAGTCTGGGAACAAAGCCAAGTTTTAAAGATCTGCAGAACCATTGTAGAGTGGGACTCTGTGAAAGTCCAAGTGGATACTGTACCTAGACAGAAAAGGCACACTTTGGGGTCCCACTAGATGACAGAGGACTTGGAACATCCCCACTGGATGGAAATAAACCACAATCAGCAGGCAGTTCTTCAAATTATCTGGTATTCATACTGCCCACTCTGGGTGCCAGTGGTTTCCAATTAATTTTCAGCATGACAAAGAAGAACAACAACGAAGAAGAACATTTACTTTGCACAGAGAAGCTCTCAAGGATGGGAGATATCTACTTGGTTTCATCCAAAAGTACTCAGAAAGGCAAATCTAAGCCCACACTGCTCTCTCCACACAAGAAAGCAAAATTCCCAGCACCCGGTTGCCTGCGACACGCGCTCAGCACTTCAGTCAAGTGTCTTGGCTTCTTCAGCTAAAGAGGAATGAAAGCAGAAAATGGGGAAAAGTTTTCTCTCTTTAAGTCCAGGAAGATGTTGCCAACTGCTTAGCTGATCCTCTGGTCTCAGCTGATATTAGTTAATTAAATGTATATGCCACCGAATTCAAAACGACTCTCAGCGGTTTACAATAAAAACATAATAAAAACAATTAAAAACAGTTAAAAACCTTTAAAACAAAACAACTGGACTGAGAGGGGAGCTGGAAAATATACATGAGGGGAGGTGAATATTATACCACCAACCACCTCCAAGATGATGCGTCCCCATTGGAGCCCCACTCCAGCTGGCAGAGCCAAGTCTTAAGGCATTTCCGGAAGGCTGCAAGGGTGGGCACAGACCTCACCTCTGGGAGGATGATGTTCCACGGGGCAGGAGCCACAGCAGAAAGGGCTCTTCTTCTTCACCCTTGACTGAGAGGATCCGAAGAAGATCTATTCTGCTGGATCTGGTGGGGCGGGTCATCCCCACTGGGGAGAGACGGTTCCTCAGATATCCTGGACCCATGCCATGAAGGGATTTAAAGGTCAGAACCAACACCTTGAATTGCACCTGGGAGCAGACTGGCAGCCAATGCAGCTCACGGAATAAAGGTGTTACATGGGCTGATCTACTGGCTCCTACGATCATCCAGCTGCAGATCTGCAGATGCTTTTCAAGGGTAGCCTCATGCAATGTTCATTGCAGTAATCCAGTGCAGAGATGAAGAGGGCATGAGTGACTGAGTGAAGAGAGCTCTGGTCTTGTAAGGGGTGTAACTGGCACCTCACATGCAGTCATGCAAAGGCCCTCCTGGGCGCAACTCTTCGAGCAGAAGTCACGAGTCCAGGAGAACCCCCAGACTGTGCTCATGATCTGTCTGGGGCAGTGCCACCCATCCAGAGTTAAAGTTACTAAAGTCCCAAAACCCCTGGACACTCAAAACCATTCAGTCTTGCCAGGGTTCAGATGAAGCGTGTTCTCTCCTATCCAGACTCGCACAGCCTCCAGCCAGCATGCCAGGGCCGAGACAGTATCACTTGGATCACCAGGGATGGAGTTGTAAATCTGAGTATCATCAGTGTGCTGATGGTATCTCATCCCATGGCGATGGATGATCTCACCCAGCAGCTTCATGTAGATGTTAAAAAGGAGAGGAGAAAGTACTGAGCCTTGTGGCACACCACAAAATAGTAGACTGGACTTCTCTCTCCCTATTAACACTGATTGGGAACAGCCTTGAAGAAAGGAGCCAAACCAGCGCAGAACTGCACTGCCCAGCCCCAGTCCCCATAGCCAACCCAAAAGGATACCATGGCTGATGGTACTGAAAGCCACTGAGAGGTCAACGAGAGCTGGGATGGATGCACTACCCCTATCTCGCTCTCACCAGAGATCATCCACAAGAGCAACCGATGCTGTCTTCATCCCACAACCAGGTCTGAACGCAGCCTGAAAAGGGTCCAGAAAATCCGTTTCCTCCAAGAACCTTTGAAGCTGCCAAGCATCCACTTTCTCAACCATCTTCCTTAAGAAGGGCAAGTGGGAGACTGGATGATAGTTGTCCAGGCAGGTGGAGCCAATGAAGGTTTTTTTTAACAGGAGATGCACCAGGGCCTTCTTAAAAGGACCAGGAAAAGTCCCCTTTCACAGTGAAGCATTAATCGCTGCATGGACCCACTTGTTAGTCACCGTCCCAGCAGCTTTCACCAACCAGGAGGGACAAGGGACAAGTAGTTGCACTGACAGCATCAAGGACCCTGCCCACTTCATCAGGGGCAACAGGATCGAATTGTTCCCAGATAACAGGGCAAGACCCCTCCCTCGGCATCTCAAGAGGAACTTCATCATGCACGGCTTCCAACTGGGACCGAATCTGAGCGACTTTATCTGCCAAGTGTTAATCCCAAATCCTAATGTTTTCTCCTCTATATAATCACAGCTGGATACAAAGTGGAACATGTTCAGAGCATGATGACACGCTTCATTTCTCATGGGTTGTCCCCCCCCTTTATTTTTGACAAAGGCATTACACACCTTCAATCAAGCCATCAATCAATTGGAACACAAAGTGAGGGAAGATTAACGTTGCATTGGTTAACACCCCCCCAATATATATGTATATTTTGAGTTCTCACCTCCTTTATGAGCTGACATCTCTCTGTTTCTCTGCCTCTCTTTCAGACATGGAGTCAACCTTAGTCCAGAACATTATCTTCTCAACTGCAGCTTTCATCTTGATGAAAAATGAATTGCGGCTGATGCCAAAACCAACTATGGGTTTTTGGACAAGCCTTGTCTTCATCTTTTGTAGGCTTAGCATTCCATGATCAATTACCCCCACTCATGTTTTGCCAACTTAAAGCCTAATGCATTCAAAACTGATCATACTCTGCCAAAAAAATGTTACAGCCCAGAGTTGGGTTTCCAAGGCTGTTTAACCCTTTTCTGCCCAATGATCTTAACAGATTTTCTTTCTATCTTCCGTGCTTGGACAAGCATCTCCTCCTGAAAAACTTAGCTTGGCTTCCTATGAGTAGGAAACCTGTGTTAGAGGAATCTCCTGGGTTCAAAAATCCAGGCTGGGTCATCTTAAAGGAACCGACACATCAGCAAGTTGCTGGAAGCAGAGGCAGAGTTTATTTCGACCACATGGTAGACAGCAATCGAAGTAGCTATAAAATGGGGTCAGAAAAGCAAGTAATATTTAGAAGAAATGAGGCTTGTTTGCATATACTTGGGTGCAGCCCAAAAACAGATTATCTAATCTATTTTGCTGATTATCTTGGTGTTTGCTTGTTAATTAGTGTGTACTTAGGAAGTTTAATTATTTCTGGTGAGTTGTGACGTGTTTGCCCTGAAGGTTTTACCCTTTTGATTGAATCCTTTGATTGGTTTTGGTCTTTCAGGTAGCTTAGGTGACTCTTGCAACAATGTGTTTTATCTTTGCAACATTGTTTCTTTTGCTCTGGCTACTGTGCTACCGGATGACTGGGAAACCGAGAGATTTAGAGGCACTTGTGGAATGATTTTAATGCTTTATGTATGGAGAGAGGGAGTAAATTTATTCTCACTTCTCACACCTGCAGGGGAATTTGGTTTGGATTTCTTATCAATTTCTGTGATGGGAGATATGCAGGAATAGGAACACACTGCGCAGCATAATAATTAGTTCTCCTTTGAAGAGAAGGAGAACATTTGGCATTGATGAGGTGGACTCGCCCCAGTCTTGATGTCCTTCTGAAGGCCCATCAAAACTTGACTGTGTCAACAGGCTTGGGGTTCTCCAAAGAAATGGCAAGTCAATGAAGTGCCTACGTTGTTTGTAACTTCTAATGTTCTCTCTCCTCGCCTTTTAATCATATCAATGTTTTAACTGTGGATTTTTTTAAAAAAATATTGTTCATTTTTATGGTATGCCACCCAGAGTCACATTTTGTGGGATGGATGGCTGCATAAACGTGAGAGATAAATAAGCAGGTTTGTTAGGTATGTTCCATATGTCATGCCTTTAATTTTTGTTAAAGTTACAGAAAGAAGCTCTTTTATTATACATCTGTGCCTTACTGAAGAAAGTGAACATTACTCTTTTCCTGCATCTTTTTTCCTTCCCTTTCTTTTCTTCTGCTGTTACACCTTTAATTCATCTTTCTCTTCCTTTTTTTTAAACATACCTTTTCCCAATATTTTGTATTTTATTAGTTTTGACATTTCAATAAAGTTATATTAAATAAGTAAATCAACAAATAGTAGTAGTATTGTGATTTGCTATCTAATTTCAATGTGAGAATTATTTTTCCTTACAAGCTTTGAGGTAGGCTGGGGTGAAAAGTCATGCCAGGAGCTTCTATGGCTGAAGTGGGGGCACTTAAACCCTGGCCTCTGCCTCGTAGACCAGTTCTTAGCTATTACATGACATCGATTACACCATTGTGTCAGCCTTACTAGATTACTGTAAGGTAGTCCTCGATTTACAACATTTGTTTAACGACCGCTCAAAGTTCTAGTGGCACTGAAAAAAGTGACTTACAACTGTTCCTCACGCTTACGACTGTCACAGCCTCCCCATGGTCACACGATCAAAATTCAAGTACTTGGCAAATGGCATGCATTTATGATGGTTACAATGTCCAGGGTCCACCGTTGGTGACCTTGCTAGGTGGCTTCCTACAAGCAAAGTTAATAGAAACCAGATTTGCTCAGCAACCACATGTTTCAGTTAACAACTGCAGTAATTCGCTTAACAACCATGGCAAAAAGATTGTAAAACTGGGTGCGAGTCACTCAACAACTATCTTGCTCAGCAATAGAAAGTTTTGTCCCCATGATGGTCATAAGCTGAGGACTACCTGTAAAGTGCTACATGTGGAAGATGCTTCTGAAAAGTGAAGCAGAATATGAATTGAATGCATCCATCCGATCCAGAGATTCCCTTTGATTTCTAGTCTATTTCTGGGCCAAATGAGTGAAAAGTTGAATCCCGACAACATTTGCAATCTGTATTTATTTTATTTTTTCCTTGCAAGGTTTCTCCCTGCTGCAGTGATAAATTTTATTTTCATTTTTTTAAATTGTCAACAGGGTAAACAACTTTTGTTTTAATGATAGGGCATGGATATTGTATATGACTCACAAGTTTAAAAAAAACCTTAATTGCACATTAGGCTCTTTTGCATACTCGATAACCGGTCGAAGGAACGTGACCCTAGGAAACTGGAAGATTTGATTCTTGCAAAAGAAACTTACTGGAATGACTGGGCCAATGTCGCAGCTGATCCTCTTCCCCCTCGGGAAAAAAAGATCTCTCCTGACGTGGCGGGTGAGGTTCACACGTCAACCATCCGGATGTTATGTTTCTCACACACACTGAGATTTGTGTGGTATTGATTCTGATCTGCCACGCGTTGGATGCTGCCTTTTGGATGTGAATTTCCTCTTGGGCGCCAGGCCAAGAGTCAGTTCCCTTGGTTAAGTTCTCTAGTTGGTTAAGACTGAGAAAAAATGCAGATTCAGAGACTGCTCTGGCCTTTTGCTATATATAGTGGATATATCTGCTATTTTTAAATTGATTATTTGTCAGAGAAGGGTAGCAATCTGTTCCCGTTTGGGTACACATGGAAAAAAAAGTGATGTAGGGAAGGAAACAGAAAAGTGGTACGGCACGAGATACGCAGGGTGCTGGGTGCCACTCCAAACTTTCAAACCTAACGTGGAAGAATTTCCTTGTGCTGCACATACCTGTCTTCCAAGATGGTGGGCGGGTGCCCATGTGTCAGATACCGCTGTCTGGCAATATTTCTGAGTTTCATTTGAAAATACGTCCAGCATGAACCTTGTTGGAAATTTACAAGGAGGGGTAGTCTACTAGTCTGATTTTGGGAACAGGGGCTTCCATATTACACGTGCCGAGAGGAGACGATGCTTCTGTTTGGAAAGCTGGAAGAAGCAAAGAGGCCGATTTTATTTGAGTGGACAAGCTGCCCAATTCCGATGGACTCTGATAGATTCAGCAGTTAATCAAATAAGATCAGTTTGGTCTAGTGGTTATGGCACCAGGCTAAAAAGCAGGAGGTGGGGAGTTCTAGTCCCGCCTTGGGTACGGAGGCCGGCTGGGCGACTCTGGGCCAATCACCGGGAGACGGGGAGTTCTAGTCCCGCCTTGGGCACGATAGCTGACCAGGGGACTCTGGGCCAATCGCCAGGTGACAGGGAGTTCTAGTCCCGCCTTGGGCACGACAGCTGGCCGGGCGACTCTTGGCCAATCACCAGGAGACGGGGAGTTCTAGTCCCGCCTCGGGCACGACAGCCAGCCGGGCGACTCTGGGCCAATCACCGGGAGACGGGGAGTTCTAGTCCCGCCTCGGGCACAACAGCCGGCTGCACCACTAGAACATGGCTGGCTGGGGAATTCTGGGAACCGAAGTCCAGACCTCTTAAAGTGCCCCGGCTGAGAAACACTGGTCCACAGAATGCCTTCCCTGGCATTAAAGGCAACCGGCAATCATTGCTTCTTCTAAAAACTTGAAGGCATCTCAACGCGGAGCTTGCAGCCTCTCCAGCGTACCCCGTGATAGCCTTCCCCGATGAATTTCTTGAAGCTGCTCCTAAAGCTGTTGTGAGAAGGTGGCACGGCGTGGGACCAGGCTGTCTGAGGAACGTCTCCCCCCCATGGGGAGTTCCCGTCCCACCAGAACCGGCAGAGGAGGCGTCCTCCGGATCCCGTCAGCCAAGGAATTTCAGCCGACGGGGTCCAGGAGAAGAGCCTTTTCTGCGGTGGCTCCTGCCCTGCGGAACATCATGCCCAAATTTAATTGTTAATGGTTTTTATTGTTTTTATTACACATTGTTGTTTTTATTTTTTTATTGTAAACCGCCAAGAGTCGTCCTAGAGTTCGGCGGCATATACGTTTGATAAATAAATAAATAAGTTAAATAAAATGACTTTATTCCCACCATATTTGCAGCCGGTGCACTCCTGCTCAGTCCTGAGATCCACATCACAGCAAGTCTCCACAACCACTCAGTTTAGCTAGCATAAAAATCGAGCTGGTTGTTTATTACTATTATTTATTATTATTTTATGTCTCAAACTCAGGCCTCCGACCTTCCGGCCACCGAGCCAAGGCTCTCAACCGCTCACCCCACTGCACCTCTCTGTTTATTTATTAAACATGAGCAAACCTTAAAAAAAGCATTTTAACTGGCAAAAGCAGAGAAAGAGAAATAAGAAGAACAGGCCAGGATTAAAAGGAGGACTGCCTTCATCTCAAGTATCTACATTGTCTATGGATAGTCCTCAACTTAGAACCGTTTGTTTAGGGACCGTTTGAAGTTACTTTGAACCGAATTCTCTTTGGAGCCGCAAAGGGCTAGGGATCCCATCAAGGATGTGTTAAAAGTTCAACCGATGCAGTCATCAATGAGTAGTATGTTTTATTCGGATTTAATGACAGGCAGTTTCTCGTCTTACGACCATTCGTTTAGGGACCATTCAAAGTTACAAAAAAATGACTTACGACGGGTCTTTGCACTTAACAGCCATCACACCATCAGGGTCACATGATCAAAATTTGGGTGCTTGGCAAATGGCAGGTATTTATGATGTTTATGAGTACAATTAACTTCGTACTCACAACCACTGACTTCTGAAACACACCGTCACTAGATGTGGACGTGGCCCTCTGCTTTGTGGGATCCATCACCCCAATTTGTTTCTTCGGTGGTGCAGAATAGAGGAAGGATCACCTCTTTTCCACTGTAGGTAAAAGACTTAGAGCTTATTTTCTGTGGCCCTGAAAAGTCCCGTGCCTTTTGGTACAGGTAGTCCTCGACTTACAACCACAATTGGGACCCAAATTTCTGTTGCTAAGCAAGGCAGTTGTTACACGAGTTGCATCTGACGTGACAACCTTTTGTGCCACAGGAGTTAAGCGAATCACTGCAGTCGTTAAGTGACTCGAGTCCATTGGCTTTGCTTGTTGGACGCTGGCTGGAAAGGTCACAAATAATGACCACATGACCTGGGGCACTGCAACCTTGTAAATCCATGACAGTTGCTTGTTTTGATCCTGTGACCGTGGAGGATGCTGCAACCTTCGTAAGAGCGAGGACTGGTCATAAGTAATTTTCTTCAGTGCTGTTGCAACTTCGAACAGTCACTAAACAAATGTTGTAAGTCGAGAACTCCCCGTATGTGGAAATAAATAAATAAATCCACGTGCTGAGAGATAACACATGATTCCATGTGCTAATGGCACGGAGTTAGCTCATAGAGTCATGTATTTATTTATCTCTAAGCACGTGCATGAAACTGCACAAGGGCTCCTTGCCATGAGCACATAGATTTCACGTCTTTGCACTCACGACACACGTTGGAGGAAAACATCTGATCAATAGTTCCCGATCAAAGGTAGCCGAACAGTGAGGGAAACATCAGGCCATCCCCTTCCCACCCAAGTGAACACTCAAGAGGAAATGTTTTGCTCTTTACCACAAGCAGCCGGCGAAATGCTATGTTTACCGCTGGTGGAACCATTTCATCCGCTAATTTCCCTGATAAGTATACGTTAGGGGAAACCTGTGGAGCACGCAGGGCAAAATAAATCTGCTTTGGTTTCAAAAATGTGGCGGCTGCAAGTGAAACAGTCACTCTGGGGACGCCAAGAAGCAAAGGACCTTCGCCCATTGCGGAAAAGAATCGCAACATCATTTCAGCGCTTCGTTCCTCAGCCTAGCGATGTTGGGTGGTACAATGAGGACAGGTAGTCCTCATTTGGCAGTGGTTCAAAGTTACGACAGCATTGAAGGATGAGGACTTATGGCCAGTACTGGTAGTTGCGGCCATTTCAGCATCCCCATAGTTGCACGGTCATGATTTGGGAGCTCACAATCACCACGTTGCAGCATCGTGGTCACACGGTCACTGTGACCTTCCCTGCCAGCTTTCCACAAGCAAGTCAATGGGGAAGCCAGCAGGAAGTCAAAAGTCGCAATCATGTGATAGCACGCTTAACAACTGCAGGGATTCACTTCGCATTGGCAACCGGGAATGACAAAACTGCCATTGTTAAGTGGAGTGGTCACATGATGTCTTGCTTTATGACATTTAGCAACAGAGTTTCCATCCCCAATTACAGTGGGAAAGGAGAGAGTGAATGGGAGAGGGGAGAGGAGCGGAGAGGAGAGAGGGAGTGGGAGAGAGAGCGCGAGTAGGAAAGGAGAGAGTGAATGGGAGAGGAGAGAGGGAGAGAGTGAGTGGGAGAGAAGAGAGGAGAGAGGGAGAGAGTGAGGAACAGTTGTTAAGTGAGTAATACCTGTAACTGCTATTATGAGATTGGTAGGAACATAAGAAATCTCTGTTCCTTTTTTCTTCTTTTTTGCACGTTTCCTTAAAAAAAAATGACAACCTTCTTGGTCACTAATAGTTTTTCTGGGTCTCCACTATTCTGTAGACTGTTCGGATCTAATATTTTTAGTTTAGTGACCGTTTGAAGTTACAACAGCACTGAAGAAATTCCTTATGACCGGTCCTTGCACTCATGAGCGTCACAGCATCATCGAGTCAAGAATGACACCGGGGTCAAGCAGAGCTCGGATGACCTAAAGTGCCGCATGACGTCATCATGCAGATGACACGGGCGGCGTGCTTGGCATCGTTTACGTCATGATGTCATCAGTCAAAGCACAATGACATCATGACCCTGTCGCGTCAGAGTGGCTGTGACATCACCCTCTTCCTGCAGGCTCCTGCGAACGTTAAACTGAACCACATCGGGCTTCTTCAAGCACCGTCAGGTTGCCAGTGAGATTCTGCACTCTGGTATCTTTGAAGAAGGGACGTTTTCTTTTAGTATAAAAGTTATTTTTGTCTTTTTTCCCCCCTAATTTTTTGAACAAAAAAATAATAAGAAGAGCACCTTTTAGGGCTGTGGGAGTTTTCTTTTGCGAAGAAATTACGTAGGTTTCACACATTAAAAAACAAAAATCTTCAGCCTTGCAATCAACTGCAGCGCACGGGACGTGACGTCCGCTCCAAGCACAAAAGTATCTCGACTTTGAATAAGAAATAGAATAAAAGCAATCAATAAAAAAAACCTTGAATATCTATGTTATTGAATATATCATTCAAGGGTTTTTTATTGATTTTTATATGTATATAAAAATAGCAGTTGGTGAAGCAGTTGGTTTATACGTATATAAAAAGAACCGAAACAGCTCGACTGTGTCCCAACAGAAGGAAAGAAGAGTGGGCAAAGTTTAGAGCTGAAAAATGAAAGGGCTTTGCTCCAAATGCGTGCGCAGGCCATTTTTTTAAGGCAGCTTCCAGTTTTAAGGAACGTTTCCTCCGCTCAAGCGAGACGATTGAGGGGAAGGAAAGCAAGAAGGGACCTGCCTCTTTCCAAAACTGACCACGAAAGAGGGAATCCACGCCAGTCCAGCTCTCTGAGAAACTGCGGAGCAAACGAGTCGCCGACGAGAAACGCACCTGCGAAGTGCGGAAAAGCACCCGCGTTCGGCGACGGAGCAGGGATTCACCAGCATCGAGCCGGCGAATCACCGATTCTGCTCTTCTGTCACTCACTTCTTAGGTTTCGGCGCCGCCGAAATCAGCCGCTCGGCGCCTTCCGGGAAAAGCCACGAAAGCGGCCGAGGCCAGGAAGGCCGTCGCTCTGCCGCCGGCCCTCCGCCCGGCTGCGGTCCCGCCCCTCCCGGGCAGCCCGAGCCCCTCGCGGCGGGTTTGCCGCGCTTGGGCTCGTGCCCGCGTTTGGGCAAAGCGGTTCCGGGGCGCGCGCTGGGCCGGCGTCGCTTTCGCGGGACTGCCAGACCCACGAGCGTCCCTCGGGCGGGCGCTCCGCACTCCGACCGTTCTCCCTTTCTCGGCGGCAGCGGCGCGCTCGTCCGCCCCAAGCAGCGACTGCGAAAGGGTTTCGGATCAGGCAGACCCAGCCCTCCCCCTCCCCTCCCCTCCGCGCCGTCTGACACTTTGCGTCTAACTCACGTTTTTTCTTTCGCCACACAAATGCGGATATGGGAGTGGGGAGCACATCCCCTCCCCTCCCCTCCCCTCCTCTCCTCTCCTCCCACTCACTCTCTCTCTCCCACTCCATCTCCCCTCTCCTCTCCCACAAACTCCCTCTCTTCACTCCTCTCCCACTGACCCCCTCTCCCCCTCTCCCACTCACTCACTCCCTCTCTCCTCTCTTGTCCCACTCACTCTCTCCTCTCCCACTCACTCTCTCCCCCTCTCCTCTCCTCTCCTCTCCCACTCATTCCCTCTCTCCTCTCTTCTCTCCCATTCACTCTCTCCTCTCCCACTCACTCTTCCCCCCTCTCCTCTCCCACTCATTCCCTCTCTCTTCTCCTCCTCTCCCACTCATTCCCTCTCTCCTCTCCCATTCACTCTCTCCGCTCCCACTCACTCTCTCTCCTCCTCTCCTCTCCCACTCACCCCCTCTCCCCCTCTCATCTCCTCTCCTCTCCTCTCCTTCTGCCACTATTAAAATGGTGCTCCAGCTGTCAAAACAGGTATTGTCTGAAGCAAAAACATTAATCAAGACAAGGCGTTCATTTTCATCACAGAAATTGTCCCCAGCAATGACAATGATGGAGTTTCTTCCATGTCAACGTGTCTTTTCTAACTGCATTCCATCTCTTAACATAGTTAATTTGAAAAGATGTACAGTTCATATTGCTCATGGTGATACCCGGGTATTTTACCTTCCTCTCAGTCTTAACGCCCATTTTATTCATCAGTTCGGTTTGAATTTGTATTTTCATATTCTTTTTGTTGGCATTGTCATCTTCTGCTTATGAATCTTGAACCCTGCCCATGGACCATTTTTTTAAAAATTTGCCCCCGTTTCAGTTCCCTTTGAAGGATCTTCCAGGAGTAACACCAAATCATCTGCAGAAGCCCTTAACTTTTAACTGTAGCTTCAGGTTTCTTTTTAAATCTTGACTCCGAAAGTGAATTGCAGCATCGGAGCAGGAGGTCAGCATTCCTTTCCTTGGAGGTTTTCAGTCTGCCTGGTGGTTGAACATGTTTTTCTCAGGGGTCCGAAGCCCAAACTTATTAGGGGGGGTTTACAGTACAGGATTTTCAAAAGCATCTGCACAGTTTATTTCTTCCTTGTGTAACAAGAGTTCCTGTTGCTGCTTGAATGAGGCTAATAATTCTGAAGATGCGTAACGATGACCTTCTCCCGAGGCAGTCAGATTCTCTCAATATTTACTGTATTTATGCATCTCAGGGGAGGCGATGGGTTGATTCCATGCCACCAAGTCGTCGTTGACTCCTACTGACCACCCCGTCTCCATGATGATCTTCCAAAGGTAAAATCTTCACCACTATAATTGAGCCCATCCACCTTGCTGCTGGGTGTCCCTTCCTTCTCTTTCCTTCCACTTTCCTCAACGTTGTGGACTTCTCGGAGGAGCTTGGTCGTCATGCTGATGGATCGGTGATGGTCCGTCAAATCACCGTTGACTCTGAGCAACCTCATTGATAGATTTTCTCCATGTCAATCTGCCCCGAACCTGATCTTGCAGGTCCTCCAATGATGTGTCCATCACCACCATAACTGAACCATCCCCCTTGCTGTTGGTTGTCCTCTTCTCTTCTTCTCTTCTCCTCCTACCTTTCCCAGCATTAGAGCCTCCTCCAGAGAGCTGGGCCTTTGCATAATGTATCCATAAGATGATTTGAATCTGGTCATGGATGCCTTGAGGGAGAACTTTGGGTTGATGTGTTCAATGATCCATGGGTTTGTTTTCGGGGATGTTCTCAGGAGTCTTCTCCAGCTCCCAAAATTCAAAGGTGTCAACGCTCTTCCTGAAAGTCCAACTTTCGCTTCCACGGAGCGCCAGAGGGAATCCCATGGCTTGCACAATTCTGATCTTTGGAGGAAAGGAGAGGATAAAAACATATTTTTCTCCTTGAAGGTATCTCCCGCATCGGTTCATGTTACCTGGTCCTTCAGTGCCTCTGTATTTTTTATTTCAGAGGATCTGTTGGATGAGATAACCCTCTACTTCATCCTTCATTTTCTTTTTAAAATTTGCACTTTCTCCCGTGTGGGTGATTTGAAAACAGCTGCAGATGTTTAGAGAGAAGAGAGGCAGAATTACTGTATCTCCAGGAATTGTTTTGCTAAGTGGACTGAATATGAAGGAACCAAGAAACAAGTTGAAAATCCTCAATTTTTCAGATATTCCTTTCTGGCTCAAATTTTGGCTTTATCCATAATTCTGGATAAAATTATGGTTTTATCATTTAAAATAATCCACACCATTTTTGCTCAGTGGTGGATGACAGCAGTCTTACCAAACCGAGCGCTACAGGGTACATGGCCCTTAGGGTCCACGGAATGGCTGCCCTTTTGAGAGGTGTGGCTTTAGTTGCATGGTTGTGGCTGCCACCTTGGTTCTTTTGACCCTTAACGTAGTTAATTTGAAAAAACACACAGTTCATATTGCTCAAGCCCTTTGAGCTTCCAGCCAGTTAATTTTCATCCCCAGGAAAATGCAAAACGGGGAGAGTTTTTTTAAAAATATTGAACAATGAGAAGGAGGAGCGTTAATTCCTCTAAAGGGATTTATGAGTCAGTCCCAATAAAAACTTTGTACTGAGTTTGGCTGTAATATAATCGTGCAAATGTGACTGTGCTGGGCTGCCTCCCCCTCTTATGCACCAGTGAACTGGGGGGTGTCCACCTGAGCCACTTCTGATTCCTATCTCGTTGCTCTGGACTTGAAAATGTTTCAGCCCCTTTTCCTAGGGAGCAGCTCTTGCGCGCTGCGTTTCCACCAAAGCAGTTTCCTGACTGACTCAGGGCAGTGCACCTACCTAATGCTCCCACCTCTTTTCCCCACAGTGACAACCCTGAGAGTTTGGACTGAGAGAAAATCACTGCCCCAAAGTCAGCCAGCCTGTTTTCAGGCTGAAAGGAGGACTGGAACTCACAGTCTCCTGGTTTCTAGTTCGGCACCTTAAACTGGATTCCTGATCTCTCCTCTCCTTTTCTTTATCCTGCCCTCTCCTATCCTCTGCTTTTTCCTTTCCTTTTCTCTGCTTTTTCCTTCCCCTTTTCCCTTTCTTCTCCTTCCTTCCTTCCTTTCTTTTTTCCCTCCGTCCCTCCCTCTCTCCATCTCTCTCTCTTCCTTCCTTCCTTCCTTCCTTCCTTCCTTCCTTCCTTCTTTCTTTCTTTCTTTCTTTCTTTCTTTCTTTCTTTCT
>JANHZU010004022.1:46695-66027 GCA_032468055.1 Acrochordus granulatus
CTTCATTGAGTGTTTCAGAAGTACTATATTTACATCTGGATAAGAAGCTTGAAATGTTCATTGATTATCAAGAGACACCATGTGACTGGCTTCATCTTCATTGAGACTCCTTAGATAAGGGAGTACTTCTAGTGAAGCAAAGTGAATTAAGACTCACATTTTTTCTTCTCAACTGATCACAGGGTGGAATTTTATGGGAGAAACGGCAGCTACATGTGAGATCCAGATTATCCAAATTCTCTCTGGAATAAAGAGATATATTCAGGGGAAATATTCAGGGGGAAGATTGAGATTGCCTGTATGTACTCAGACAGCTGATTTTGGCAACTAGATGGTAGAAACTGACATTTTGCAATCAGCTGGAAATTGTGGGTTCCATTGTGCTCTGAGTCTTAAATACAGCCTTTTGTAGACTCGTGGCTTGACCAAACCTCATCTTTTTAATCTCTTTATTTTTTTTTCATTGCTTTTTTAAGATTGAAAACCTTTAGGAATTGCAAGTTTACTGGCTGCTCTTCAATTCATTTAAAAGGAATAAGCTTACATGTTTTCAATTTTGTAAGATCCTTATTTTTTGCAATTCTTTTGCAATATACAGTAAATGTGTGATTATAGGTTATTTTTGAAAAGTTTCAAATGCTAAGGTTTTGTATGAAATTTATTTAAAGAAAGAATTTGAAGTTAATTAAAAACATCTTGTGTGGGAAAAACAAGAAAATAACACTGTTATTACCAGAGCACTACTTTAAAAGAAATATTTGATTTGTGCATTTGTAAAGTGCTTGAGTTTTTAATTCCAACTAGAACCAAATGTTCTTACTGAAGATGAACAAATTCGTTTGAAGATAACTGAAATGAACTTTATGGTGACTTAAAAAATATCCTGTAAGAAAAAAAATGGAATACTTGAATTTAAAAATGGAATAGGATAATCATTTAAAAATTAATACCAATTTTGAGAGAAGAGTCAAAGATAATAAAAGAAAACAGGAGTCAGAATTTTATCTATGGGATTTAAGAATGGCCAGAAGGAAGAAGGAAAACAATATAAAATTGGTTTATTTGATTCTCAGTTAAATAATAACTTGTTATTCTGGTGATGCTTAATAATTCTCTTGATCGGAAAGGGTGTTTTTTCTTTCTTTTAGGAAATGTTTAACTGGATGGAATGGATTAGTCTGTAATATATACATTCTCATTTTAATATTTTTAATAATGTTTAATACTTTTTAATTTTCATAATGTTTAATTGTTAATTATGATTAGATTTTGCTTATTAAAAAGAGGGATGAATGAGCTTTAGACTAAATGGAAAGGGGTTATATTCTTATGTTATTAGGTATTTCTGTTATTTTTGTGCTGGACCTTTGCTGATTAATAAGGAGAGCTGAATATTTAGAGATGAGTTTATAGAAAATGGGTTGAAGTATGGAATGAAGATGTATTCGGTTGTATTTTAAGAGACAGTGGCAAATTGTTAATGTTAAATATACTTTCTGAGAATGAAGGAGGAAGTTTCTCTTTCTTATAATCTCCTTTTGGGGGGATTTTTTTCTTTCTTCCACAATTTTAAATGTTCTTCTACTACTTCTACTCTGAGAGCTTAAGTAAAGTTAGATTGTATACACTGTTCTGATAGGTTCTGATAAATGTTTGAGTGATATCAATAGTGATTTTAATATGGATAGCATGTCATTTATTCCCTTCAGGATTTCTAAGGAATAGGTGAGGGATTTATATGTAGATGGATATACCTTAAAGTATCTCTGAAGGATAACATTCCCTCCCCCACCAAAAGAAAAAAGAAAAGAAGTAGAGCTTAAGATATGTGTTGTGATCCATAGCTTTGGGTATTATCAACAGGACAGTAAAAGAGCAAGAAGATTAGGATTCATGATAGATGAGAAGAAATATACAATGCCAAAGGAAAAGGGCTTGAACATCACCATTCTCCAAGTAAATGCTCAATGCTACAATTTCCCAACAAGTCTTTTTCAAAATTTCTTGCCCTGGAAGTGATAATTAGAAAAATCCTATATATTCAAAAATAGTCTTATGTTAGAGTACAATACCTTCTTTTCCCTAAACCATTATGAATGGAGTGTCGTATGACAGCTGTCAAACCACAAAGCTATTTGTTTAATTTATTAAGCAAATTGATATAGCCACCCATCTCACCAAATGAGACTCTGGTTGGTGCACAACAATCAGATTAAAAATAAGTTATAAAATAGAAAAATCCATATTAATAAATATAATGAAAGCCAAAGATAAAAACACACATGAAGGAGGATAAAAATGGCCACCACAACAATGGAGAATCTAAACAAGTCTCTGATTGTCTGGGAGCTCAGGCCTGATCACATACCCAGGTCCTGAGGGCTTCTCAGAATATCAAAAGGAATGGAATTGATCTAATTTCAGGGGGAAGAATGGTCTATAAAATAGGCACCAAGGCAGAGAAGTCACACCTCCTAGGACTCACCAAATTAGGTCCCTAGCTAATGGTACCTGCAATATATCTTCTCTGCCCAATCTAATGGGGTGGGTTTATGTAAGTTGGGAGAGACAGTCCCTCAGCCATATTTTAAATGCTAAAATAAATAACGTTAATATTTTACAAGAACATGAACACAAAGTTGTGCCTTCCTTATGTAAACTTGTGGCCAATTTCATTCCCATTTGGCCAACACAGTTATGGGAGAATCCATACACAGAATCTGTTAGATTACACCTGATGTCTCAGCCACCCCCAGGTAGTCCTTACACTTCATGATTTATCCTCACATACTTGTATCTGGGAGGTGGCACTGCCTACTTGTAAATCCTGAAAGATGAATTCTACAGCCTCTGAAATGTTCTTTATGTATGGTAGAGTACACCATACTGCTTGTCTTCTTCCCTCCTTCCATCTCTTTCCTGCTTCTCTCCCCTACCATCTCTGGGATGCCTTGCAGACACCTTGTCATGAATGCACATTCAACCTGAATTGGTCCCAGAGGTATTTGATCTCCACCCTCCTCATTTTGTGGGTGCTGCAATGCATCCTCACCCTGCTATATAATGTCCTAACACAGCTTTTGTTATGGGATAAGGGGTGGTTGCTGTGGAAGCTGAGTATCCTTGATGAATCAATTGCTTTATGGTAGACCATGGATTCTAGCCTCCCATCTACTTGTCTGCTAATAAGTACATCCAAGAATGGTAGTTTTTCATTCATTTTCTCTTCTAATGAGAACTTTATATTCAATAATATGTACTTCAGTAAATTCTGAAATTATTTCATTGCTCCCTTCTTAATAATGACAAATGTGTCATCCCTTTAATGCTATAACCTCATTTCACAAGTTCAAAATGCCAAAGGTTCCAGCTCCTATAATACTGCCTCCACAATCACTCCACAGATTGAAGACCCCATGGGTGTCCCTTTGCTTGCTCATATACCATCCCTTTAAACATAAAGATTGTTTGCAAAACTGTAATAAATCCATAATATGTGTCTTTGCCAAGTTGTTATGATCTTCATCATACAATTTCCCCAGTTTACTATGTATTGCTTCTCTTGCCAACTTGGGGGTGGGATGTGAATAGGGAAACATGTTAAACAAGACCATGATTTAATTGGAGGCATTTCTCATACTGCATAACTGTTATAAAATGTGTGGATGATGTAACTGTAATTTTTGAGAATTGATTGAGGAATATAACCACTGTGTCATTCATTTTGCCAAATTATACAACTGTGGACTGAGGGTTACACCAACATATGCTGAGGGGCACAGCAACTGAAGGGCAAAATGAATGACACAGCAGTCATGAAGAGGAACACATCTTTAATTTTGCAGCCACAATGATTGTCGGTGGGGAGTAAAACAGCCAGGGACATAATTGAAGCCTGGGAGACCAGCCCCCTGCCAGTCAATAAGCATGGAATTGCTACCAGCTTACCAGGTGCTCTAAACCAAATGCGGGGCAGCAGCAGGGATGGGAACTAATCACAGGTGGATAGCTATATTTGGCTTGTGGAGAGGGTTTGTAGAAGCTCTTGTTAATTGTTTATCCTGATTCAGGATTCTTATTATCCTAGCTTAAATAATTTGTTAATTATTTAATCTTGACTTGATTCTAATTATGAGTTTGATAATGTAATGTTGTTTTGAAAATTTTACTTAGTTTTATATAGTTTGCAAATACCTTTTCTATCTTCTTTTTGATTTCAAATTTCTTTTGTGGGTTTTTTTTTAAGCTGTGCAGGAAGGGAGGGAGGGAGGGAAGGGAATAAAAAGATTGAAAAAGGAGTAGTAGAAATGACTGATAACTGAAATATCCCCATCTTAGAACTGATAGCTTAAACTGAGCCTATAGAGAATTGCTAGCTCAAGATATTAATGCTGTGCCAAATAGTTTGGGTTGTTCACTGTCTCTCTGTTTCTGTCTCACTTTCTCTCTCATTTTCATTTGATTGGGGGGGAATGATTATTTATCTATAAATAATAGGGGTTTTCTTGTACAATGTTGCCTTCGATAGTCTTCAGCCTCTGAGGCTTCTCATGCCTCAAATAATTCCCAGATTTTTTCAGATCAATAAAACTAGGGAGGGTATAGAGTGATGGAGAGATTTGTAACAAGCATCAACAATATCAATATCCTCTGTCACCTCCCACAATATCCTAAAATGGATCTCATTCCCCCAAAGGATTAAATAGCATTTCATATGGAACATTTTACCTAGAATGTATATAAAATATGTATTATATGACAAACTGAAGGGAGAAAAATAATTAAGCATCTTTCATAGAAGAGGAAACTCTGGAAGTTAGAAATGAGATTTCACCATAGTATTTAGTACCTATAGATTAGAATATGTTTTTTCGAACTTGGCTCCATGGAACCTAAGGGTCTATGAGACACTAGGGGCCAAATAAGTTCATTTAAACACAACAAATTTGCTATCACTAGAACCTGATCTAAATATTCTGTTGCATACTGTAGCATTACAGTAAAGGTAGCATTAATACTCATGATTTGTGATCCTTGTCTGGATTGCTTCGAAGGGCTGACATCAGTCTTGTGCAAATCTGAATGCACTATTCGCCTCCTTTACTTTTACTTTCCAGAAACTAGAAAAAGTCCTTTCTGAGATGCTTCCCATGCCGCTTTTCCTTCTATGACCTGAGATGCCTCTTCATGATTGATTAGGTTTCCTCTTGTTTCCCAAAGTCATTCCCACATACTGTAACACAATGGCAAATCACTTTCATAGCATTGCCAAGAAGGTCGCATGGCATGGATATGAAGCTACAGGAATCCAGCAAGTTTCAAAAGATATTCTTCAGAATCAATCAAAGAGGAAGCATGTGAATATGCTTCTGGCTCCTGTGCATATCCCAGAGGATCTATGAGTTAAAGCTGTTTTGGTAATCAAACATTCCTTTCGACAAGATGATTGTGAAATCTAGCCCCAACTCCTTGATTCAACAAAGTTATACTTATTTATCAGTACTGATACTGTCCAGTGAAACTGAGATAAAATATAGAATGGCATTGATAAACATGTGGGGCTAAAACACTATATAGAAGTGGATTTATTTCAGCCAGAGGAATTTCTGATCTCCTCAAAAATCCATATCAAATTTAAGGACAGTTAAATTTTCAAACAGGTCAGGAGAATCATTTTGTCAGAAATATCCATTCCACCACAAAATACAATTAATACATCTACTTTTCTTTTCTTTTTAAATCTATGACTCATTCCACCATTTTAGATTTTTTTTCCCCATTTCATAGTTTTGGAACTCTTTTTACCTGCATACAGATAAATAATGTTTATATTTGAGAACACCTATTAAAAACATTTACATGGTGTACAAAATCGAGCTTCTTAAATCTGCAAACAAATATTTTAACATAATGAAATGTGTTTATTTAGTGGTGGAAACAAAACTTCATCTTAGTTAGATTTATTCTAGAAAATATTGAATCATTGCTGTTTCTGAAGGACATTCTGATTTCTGGTGCAGTTTCATTTAGGGAACAGATTTCATGCATATTTTTACCATGGGCTTGTTTCCTTTCAATCTTAAACAGGGCAGAGAGGAGGGAGTGTTGTTATTGTTTATTAAACTATCACAAAGGATTATACCAATGACCCATAATATAGTTGGTTGATGATTTTGTCTTTATTATCTGCTTTATTAATATTAATAAATGATAAAACATTCTATTCCATTATTCATTAGCCACACACATTTCAATACTTTGTAAGATTCAATTACTAAAAAGAATTACAAGTGGTAAAACAGTATAGCAATGAAATATTTTCATCTCCCTTTATTGAATTTCATATTATGGGTCTTTCATTAAAAGGCACTACCTAATTATCTATTCAAAATTTCTTTGATTCTTATAGTTTCAGTTGATATGGTTGTATCCTGCAGCATCAAAGGTCATTCTCTAATTCATCCAAGATATTATTTTTTGCTGTCAAAATGAATGCTTAGTTATAATGCTAGGCAATTGATGGTAAGCTATGCAAAGCTTATGTTGTACAGCACACAAAAATATTCAAGCAGTTTTTTATGTGAAATTGATTTACTATATACTATACCAATAGCAAGAACTATATTAAAAAAATTGTTACACTATTTTTCCATCACATTCTGATGCACCTAAGAGTAAACTGGGTTGCCATTTCAGATTATCCATCAAAGTCTGAGATAGACAATGGGATTTCACATCGAAGCATAAACATTCTAAAGACTGTTTGAACACATTTCTTCTGAGCCGTCCTAGAAGTACACTGATAACATTTGCATGGATAAGGATAAAATTATTTTATCTTATCTGCTCCAAGGATATGTATGATGTAAGTATCATGCAAAATACAAATGACCTTGATTCTTAACTCTTATCTTCCTCAACTTTCCAGTACAGGAGCTCTTTAAAATGAAAATCCCAAAATAGATTGAGGGATTAAGTTCCTGTTCTTTTTCCATTGGTTTAACAAGCCCTAAAGTTTCCATTCTGTGGTGATACCATCCCTATTCTCCTATTCCTTTATCATCAAATTGTATTTGTATGCTTTTTATGTAACTCCCCCACTGCAAATTTTAGCCTGGCTCATTGTCAAAGGCTGGCTGAAATGGTTGTGAATTAAACAATATATTTCTATTAAAAATCCATTGTATCAATAACAAAACATGATACATATTAACAACTAATTTTATTGAATGACCAGCAAAGACATTTTTTTTTAAAAAAAAGAACAGGCTAATGAAGGAGGAGGGAATGAAGAGGAAGAAGCAATTTCTTCATGGACTTATTTGGCTGATTTAGGGAAACAATAGATCAAGTGAGTTGTTCTTTCAAATACAGTTTTGTCCATCATTTTTCCACATTTTTTTAAGGATTTAATAGCGCATATTCAGTCTGGTGAAGTTCAGTTCCATTGGATCAGATTTGTTTGTTTTTTTTCCAAGCCTTGCTTCCCTAATCTGATCTAAAAGGATTCTTATCTCACTTTAAATGTGATTAGGGAAAGAATAAGGATCAACCTGTGGTCCTGTAGGTCATACTGAATTATAATTCACAGAAGTCCTAGCTAGTATAGACAAGGCAATAAATACTTAAAGTTGAAAGCCAACATCCTCAGGTGGGTCCAAGTTCCCAGGTATAGCATATATGTTGAACCATATAGGCATGCAGTGACACACGCCGTTAAGATATAGCTTGTTGGTCTGAAAGTCAGCAGTTCGAGTTTCAGATCCAAGAGCTACCCCATAATGGGATTAACCATTTTGGGAAAATATAGTATGGATGTATGTGCTATGTTCATCAGATTTACTTATGATTTATTTATTCAAGCTCCTCAATATGTTTGAGAGTATTAATCTAGATACTATTTTTTCACTTTTTTAGATATTTTTTCTTCATTTCTCCATCTCTTTGTCAGCCCTGTAATACTAGAATATTTCTTCCAGTATGTTGTGGGATAATGGACATGCCATTCAAATGTCCTGCTTCACCATTCAGTTTAATTCCCAATGCACTTTCCTTTGTCACTTTGAAGACTCTAAATTATTTCACATTGAGACTGGATATAAGAGGTGGCTGAACTCAACAGAAAGGAATGTGAAGTCACAATGCTGCATTTATACTAGTAATAGTGAGTACTAGTACATTTATAGTAACCTGCCAGAGACTAAATATACTTTTCCTTTCTGATGTACTCACTTTGCTGATTATTATTCTTAGCAGACACTATATGTAGTTTCCTGCTGTTTGCATTAATCCAGAATTTGTTTAATTCTCAGCTTGATTTAGTTCTGTCTGATTTCTGAATATCTTATCCCTCTGTGTTCAGCCTTTACATATTTCTCATCCCTTTTCTATGTTTTCTTCCCAGGTTCATAATCCACAAAAATGTATGCAGTACAATAAAATGGCATTACTGACAGATTGGTAGCTACAAATATGCCTCAGTTTTTAGATAGTTCTGCATCATTCCCTGCAATAAGAAAGACAAAAATCACTTTTAGATTATGAAAGAGAAGTGAAATACTTGCTGTTATCAAATTCAAATTTTATGCTCCTTTTCAAATGAATATGTCTTAAACATGTTTTCAAAAGAAATGTTAGAATAAATCAAAAAGGGGACTCTGAACAATTAGGTTTTTTTGCCTGAAATTTGGGACAATTTGAATTATTCTACACAGTGAAGTGAAATAATCAAGAATTCTCAAGGAAAACTAAAATTAAGATTCACTGTAGGGATGGAGGGCAGAACACCCTGCTCTACTTACTACTATGTTATGTTAGAAAACATCACCAGAAGATATGAATAAGGATGGAAATTCACTCCCTCTTATAACTGATACTCAAACCGCCTTGTTTTCTTCCTGTTGTGTTCAGAACAGCTGCCTAGCTAGGCCATCATCTTCATCTATTGCTTGGATACTCCATCTCTTATTCTTATACATTTAGGCACTTATGAATTATATTTCACTAGAAGAATTATTTATGATGTCTCCTGCAAGATGGTCCTTGCAGTGATATGTATTACAAATAAGTCTGACGTGGTTGGTAATTACAGGCAAGGAATTCATTCATGGTTCTGCAGTTCTCAAGTATTTGAAAAAATGAAATCTGGAAGTCACATTGGCAAAGGAACAGACAAACCTTAAAAACAGGAACAGTGTGAAAGATGAGTTTATCTCATCCATAATATTTTACGTTGTCTATATCAATTCATCCTGATCCAGATTACAACTTGATAGCTGGCATAAATTTCAGAAAATACATTACAGAGGTTTTGAAGAACTCAGCTAGCTGCCAATTCATTTTGGAAAGAATTCAGAAGACTGGTTCTGACCTTCACAGTCTTCCTTTAGCAACTATACCAGGGTGTATGCCCTCCAGTATTTCCTTGTATGCATTAAGACCTTAAAAAAAGTAATTTACTTAAGATACAGGTATCACTGAATATGAAGCTAAAGACTATAGACACCAAGGCCTTTCCCTTTTAGTGCCTTTCATACAGAATTCTCTCAGAAGGAAGGCTCAGGGGATCCATTTTATCAGAGTTTTTCAAAGACCAGTAAAAATATTTCAGTATCTCCTGAGCCAAGGAAAAATGGAAAATAACAAAACAAAACAAAAAGCAGATGGCTTATTTTGCATGGCAATTCCATTGCTCTTCTAGATAAGTATGATGTAACCTTTAATGTCGTCTCTTACAGCTATAACATTTGACAATATAAATTTCAAATTTACATCAGTTTTATCATGAAACCAAACAAGCACAATCTTCTTCTTCTCTCAAAATGTGACATCCCTGATAATTTTGTTGCCACAAATGATAATCTCCATAGAATGACTACAAGATAAAAACAGTAATTATCTAATCAACCATTTGATTAAGATCACTATTCTTATTAAGCATATGAAGATAAAAATATGGAATGTATAAACAGTTAACCGAAGCTGCTCATTCAATGATACAGAATTCAAAGTCCTTAAGCCTAACTAGCAAACTGTAGACATTGGGTAGCATGAAATGTGTTCCTGAGTTATGATCATTTATTTCCCACAGATTTGTCTGTACGTGTGTGTGTGTGTATGTATAGAAAATTGCAACTCCAAACTAAAATCAATGCTATTCAAGTAACTCAAATGGTAAAAAAAGGTAAAGGTTTCCCCTTCCAGTCTTGGCCAACTCTAGGGAGCATCTTCGATTCACAGCCGAGGGAACTAGCATTGTCCAAAGATGCTTCCTTGGCCATGTGGCTGGCATGACTATACGCCAAGGCGCATGGAAAACTGTTACCTTTCTCACCAAAGGTGGTACCTACTTATCACTTGCAGTTCGCATGCTTTCAGTCTGCTAGGTTGGCAGGAGCTGGAGCAAGTAATGGGCGCACGTGGGTCTCGAACTCGGGCTGCCGACCTTCCTGCTGATAAGCTCAGCGTCTTAACCACTAGACCATCATGTATCATAAATCTAGCTGTACATTTTAGAAACCCAGGCTGCATTTCCTGTTTGCATAGTACATCACCTACGACATACCAGCAGTGACAGCATGTGTCTGTACATACAATATGCAAATGTAGGTGTGTAGGTAGGTAGGTAGGGAAGGAGAGGGGGGGTTGAACAATAGCACTACAAGAAGGGTGGTTTAACGTAAGCCATGTATAGAAGTGGAATGCCATTTCTCCAGGTTCCATTTTGCACAAAATAATGTGCATTTATAAAGCATACACCTAGTTCTTTGACCCTCAGCCTGTTTATATTACAGCATTATGAAGCTGTATGAAATCCTGCCGTTTCCTCGGTTCATCTGCATATTTTGCATCAGAAAGGCAATATGCAATCACACTATTCTTGATAAACACTGACATATCATACACCACTTCATCCTAGCCACTTCAAAAATGCTACTGGGGTGCTTTTATAAATGCAAGGTACGAATGATGCGACGGCACTAAAAAATACAACTCCAATCATCACCTATTGATAAGCCGCAGTAGAAACGGAACCTCTGCACCTGAATCCCGAGGCTGTAGCTTTGAAAGGAACTGGTAACTCTCAAAAAACAAAAGTGGTTTTTTTTCCTGAGTGGCAAAGCCACTTCCAGGATGGACAATATTTATCAGTCTCAAGCACTGAGATGAAATTGGACCGTGCCTAAGATAATAGCTGTGGAAGCTGCAGTGGGCCACAACAGAGAGTTCAACTGCGGAAGGACAAGGCAATATCAGGCTTGTTAAGTATTTGGAAGCTAAGATGATCAAAGGTTTGTCATGCTGGCCAGAGAGAAACAAGAGCTAAGCAGATGGTCTCTGACTTAAACTCACAGAAACCAGGACAATCACTGAAAACATCCTGCAACTGACAGTCTTTTTGGTGTGGGTTTTGGGTTTGGCTGCTGGGATTGTTGGAAAAAGCAGGCGACGCTTCTTCCTTCAGGGATCCAACGAGACCATTTATGTGGAAAATACACCTGCCCAAGTGGTTGGTGAATCCTGCCAGATGGAGCCTTGTCCCAGCCTCCTCAGTCAAATGGATAATGTTGGTTGTGTACACCTGAGCTTCCAGCTGTCCATTCAGGTCTCAGAGATTTCCACTTCTCTGCACAAGTGTTAGTGCATGAAATAAACTATGCAAATCCATGCAGGCATCACTGAACATTGGCAACAGAGCAGGAAAAAAAAGAGAGAAGGGGTGGAGGGTAAACCAAAACCCCTTTATAGCCCAGGGGGTACGTTTCTATATTTGCTGTTAAAGAAGACCCCCTTAATCAGCTTAACTTTCCATTCCTTTCATTTGGGAAGGAAAGACTGAGATGATTGTCATCTAAGGAACTGCGACTTTGAATCCAGAGATAATTCTGAAACTTAAGTGTTTGAAAAGATCATGGAAACGTAGCTGCTTTAATGAGACGCCCAACCTCGGAGATTCTGCCGGATGTAGCAGATACTGTGCTGAAGTTTGGGCTGCTCTAGACGCTGGGGTAACTCCTTAAAACATCTGGAGGAAACCATCTGACTATTCTTAGTATTCTCTGGTGAGGCTGATTCCAAAAATGCACTTTTAATACGGTCTCCCATTTGTCACTCCTCCAGCGCATTTTTCAATTGGTTTTTCAGAGGAGGTGCTAGCTCCCCAAATGATGAATGACAAATTGGTCAGTGGGTCACACTTCACCAATGACCTTCCCACTGGACATGAAATTACAGGGTCATGATACAACTATGCATCCAGACAGATCAAGTGTAATGCTTTACTCGGCCTCAGGAGGATTGCTCAACCATCCGTCCTCTGCCCCACGTGACCATATAAAGTATTTTGTCTGAAACCTTAAATGTAACAGAGAAAAGAAAAACTAAAATAAAGTCACAGAAACTTTATCTGGAATACGCATTTCGAGTATTTTAGGCTCGATGAAAACCAGCTAGAGGAAAACCATCCTCCTACCCTAATGAAAATGTCATACTGGCATAATGGAGGATACACAAGTTATCACACAACTTTCTGATAGTTATACACAGCTAATAGAAAGCGTTATTCCATGCTCTGATAATAAGTCATAGAAACCAATGCAGGTAATCCTCAACTTACAACCATAATTGGGACCAGAATTTCTATTGCTAAGCAGGATGGTTTTTTAGGGGATCGCGCCCAATTTTATTCCCTTTTTTTGCCACGGTTGTTAAGCAAATCACTGCACTTGTTAAGTGAACCATGCGGTCATGAAGCAAATCCAGCTTTCTTTACTGACTTTGCTTGATGGAAAATGGTTGGGAAGGTCGCAAATGGTGACCACATGACCCCAGGATGCTGCAACTATCGTGAACCTATTGCCAAGCGCCTGAATTTTGATCAGGTAACCTTGAGAATGCTACGATGGTTGTAAGTCTGAGGACTGGTTGTAATGACACTTTTTTTCAGTGCCATTGTAACTTTAGATAGCAGCTAAGTTAATGGTTCTAAGTTGAGGACTACCTAAAAGGATTTTTGTTCTTTGTTCTTCATATTTTCTTTTGTTCTTCATATTTTCTTCATGTTTTCATATTTTTTCTTCAGTTCTTCATATTTTCATATTTTTATTCTTCATATTTTCATAAAAATATGACAAATACTGAGGTGCACTTTGGAACCTTTCCCCATGTAGGTTCCTGAACGATATCATGAATAATTCAAAGTATTTAGGTCCACTGAGTCAAATGACCAACAACTACTTAACTTGCAAAAGAAGCAGGTAAGCTATGACATGAAATCAATACTTAAAAATCAAAAGGAGTCTGGTGGCCTAGAATATAGGGATGGGTTAAATTTTTTTGTAAATCAATTTATTGAGAAGGAAATAGATTTGTCAGTCTTTTCTCTGTCAAACTAAAAAATACTGCCATTATTTTTAGCTCGCGCTCAGAGCAAAGTGGACACACATACTTCAGATTCCTGCATCCAGGTTCTTGGGTGCTTTGCCAACATTTCAGCCTTTTAATCCCATGTTTAAACAATGCACAATTCAGGAGTGGAAAAGAAGAAATGATTTCAGTATTGCGTCTGTTGCACCTCCATCTTCTATTGATCATGCTAGCAAAGCAGCCGCATGAACCTGATTACATTAATCAATATTCTTTTTTATTGTGGACACGTAACGTAAGTCCAGCTAAGAAAGTTTGAAGTCATAGATTCCTTTCTTCGTATGCAAAAAAAAAAAAGCAACTAGACTTCATTATACAGTTATTATTTTTTGACTGCTAGAAAAACACTAGTTTTCAAAGATAATTTATTTACATTTCAATAAAAGTAGAAGGGGTATCATAGTGACAAAGAAAAAATACCCTTTTTTCCGTTATCTGCTGTCCGTAAAGTTAATTTTTATACATTTTTTTTAAATATTTCATAATAGGAAGCTTACTATATGATGAATTAGTAAGGTGATGAGGGAAAGGGAAGGAGGTTGAAGGATGAAGGATTAGGAAGAGATCAATGAAACATTTTTTTCATCTCTCAAAAATCAAATATGCACATATTTTACTTTGGTTTGCAGAGTATATGCAGCTTTTAATACGGATCGAAATATAAGCCAATACGATGAATACATAAAACAAACTCTAATATTATTAGTAAAGGGTCATTTTACTTTCTTATGGTTGCCAAAAAATCGCATCGACCTGCACATGAAGTTAATGGGAGTGAAGTCCAACTCAAAAGATGCTGTTTTTTCTCGTTCCTCCATTTTTTAAAATGCTTTTTATTTCCTTTCTTCTTGTGTAATAAAATCCTGTTAGGGAGAGGTGAATCAAACAAAGCTGGTATCCCACTATTCTGAACAACCCGATATGGCTACAATCCATATCAGCTGGATACAGCATATTAATTCTAAACCAGGGTTGTCCAACCTTGGCAACTTTAAGATGTGTAGACTTCACTTCCCAGAATTTCTCAGCTAGCTATGGTTATGCTGAGGACTTCTGGGAGTTGAAGTCCAGACATGGATTTTATGCAACAGCCAAGTGAGGGGACCATGTTATACTGAAGTTGTTGTTATTCTTGTTTTTCCCCCGTAACAGATTTCTACTGCTTCCCTAAACATTTGTTTTGGTCTAAAAATTAAATCAACAGCTGAAGAGCTTTAGTTTTTAAGATAATGAACTTAATACAAATGATTCAGAAGATGGGATTATAAAACAGTAAGCTTCTAAGATATGAATCACTGCAGCTATCTATTATAGAAAAATATCTTAGTGGGGACACCACTGGAGCAACCCTATTTGGACTTCTGGGAATCTGCAGGAACAGACAGAAAAAGTCAAAATGAAACCCATGACTAAGTGATGGGGTGGAATTTTGATCGCAGAGATTCAGTGGAACTGCACACAGTCATAACTGATGGGGCTTTGATTGCATGGCCATAGAGATGCAAGCCATGCAGGATCGGGACTGATTAGTAGTTGACTGGAAAACCACTAGGAGGATTGGTCTGAGAAGTCAAAGAACCCAGGAAAAGGATAATGGCCATCCACTTCTATATTTAGACTCGCATTCCTAATTTACAGTAGGAAAGTTAGAACAGAAAACATACCAAAAACAGTTATTCTTCCACATCATGCCACAACAAGGAACAACAAACAAAGTTTATATATATCATCACCATCCCTTATCAGTCTTATCAGTTCCCAAAAAGTCCTAGTCTTATCAGTCTTATCAGACTTATCTAGTCTTATCAGTCTTATCAGTCTTATCTACCTCCTAGTCCAGTCTTATCAGTCTTATCAGTTCCCAAAAAGTCCCAACAGGATTAGTGCCCATACTCAGGAAGAATGCTGTTCCACAGGTTGGGAGACTGGAATGAGGAGAAATGAGACCTCATGGTCATGGTTGCTATCAATTCTCTGGAATTTAGCTTAAAGAGAATCGTCCCTTCCTGATTTCACTGGATGGGCATACTGTATAAATGTCGAGAGCAGGTGGTCCCTAACTTGCTTGGGTCATGAGCCATGCAGACTTTTAAAAGTGACATCCAATACCTTTAAATGTAACCAACAACCAACTGCTAACCAGTGTAGGTTTCACAATAGTGATCAAAACAGAATGCACATCCAACTACTTGATCTGCTACATCCTGGACTCGTTGTAGCTTCTGGGTGATCTTCCAGTGCAAAGTCATATCGAGTTCATTGTAATAGTTCAAGTGAGAGGAGATCAAGAATTGCTATCAAGCAAAGATATTAAGGGGGGGAATCACATTAAAGTTTTGCAAGAATTGAAAAAGAAGGCTCAGTCCAGGAAAAGACAGTGAAGCACATTCTACCAATATCCTATTGCTCTAAATAATTTTCTACAGCTGCTAGAAATATGGCCAAAATCTTATTCCTAAATATATTACAACCAAGAAGATAACAGACCCAGCTTAACCAAACACTTCTCAAAGGACACAACAGGCATGTCAGATTAAGATGACTGTTTACAGTAGTCCCTAAAATACTGTGCTTAAAACACATCTTGAAGTTTATTGTATATAAAACTATGGCATTTATCCACATTCCGATCATCATACAAAGCACCATAACAAAGCAGTTTTTACAAGATCTGGAAGCCCATCTTCCTTTTTAAAAAAAAATAATAATGGGATTTTATTTTACATACCATCTGTTCGGCTTGCCCTGGAGCTAGAAATTCCACTGTTTCTTAGTTTATAATACCTCAGAAGAAGCTACCAAGGTTTCCAAGGCTCAGAGGGAAATGTGTGCTGAGAAGATGGGGCTTCCTCTTCCCACTGAAAGCTGAATATCTACAGCTGTGCATCTTTGAAAAAAGTTATTATCAGAGAATGTGGCTAGCAGCTGTGGGATTGCTGTTCAGGACCAAGCATTTAATTTTCTTTTATTACATATTAACTGGACTATGAACTAAGGAAGAAAAGTGAAAAGGCTTATCCAGAAATGTTAAGTGCGCAGGATAGTGCCGTTGGTGCTGCTCAAGTTTTAAAAGATATTCTGGGGTACTTAAACTCTTTTAAGAAAGTAGGAAAAAAAAAACCAAGAATGCTGAGTCTGAAATTGAAAAATCTCATCATCACCTTATAATAGCTTCGAACAAAATCATGAATCCAATCATTTCCAGGGTTTTGGGGCAGCTGATTAAAGGTGCTAGGAGACTTAGATATATTTAAATGTTTTTAAAGTTCACTTTGATTACAGTTATAACTACAGAAGTTCTTAAAAGCCGTATATAGATTTTTTTTATTTCACCCTGGAACCTGCCTGTAACTTTGGACCAGTCACCATCCATGGGAGAACCAGCAGCCATCAGCAATATCTGTCTCAAAATGGGCATGTAGAAGATTTGAAAATGAATAGAGATCGCATCTTCACCACCTTAAGCTTGTAAGATAGCAGATGAACTGTAAGATGTAACAAACACTATCTTACCTAAGAGCGACATGAAAATAAATGCCTGTACAAAGACATATACAAAAGACAACTTACCTGTCTGGCTTTACGTATAAATCTATCCAGAAGCCACTATCAGCCTTAGCACTGAACAAGTCACGTCTTATTTTTAACCTGTACATGATGAAGTCACCTCTCCAGTTTGTAAAATGTTGACATGGATGTCCCTCGTTGGCGAAAGCCATCACTCAATAAAACAATGCATGTGATATGATGCAACCTAATTATTCCAGGTAAAGTCAGGAAAGTACACATTTTGAATTATTGCTAGTCAGTTAAATTGTGGCTTAATAAGAATCTGCAGTTGACTCATTCAAACAATATGCTAAGCCATACACCATAACTGTTACCACTGCCCAACAGCCGAGTCTACACAAGGTTTCTTCAAAGTGGTCAACACTGACCTTCAAAGGTCAATGGGACTATTCAAGTGAAACTAGTAATAGTAGTATTTATTCAGTTACTTTTATATAAGAAATATTTGGTGGGGGGGGTTAATGAACAGTCTGAAAGTTCATGAAGGAATTCATGGGCTGGAGAGTTTGGGGACTCAGGTCTACAAAATTCTAAGCAAAACCAAACAGCAATATTATGACCTGGCATACAGTACATGATGACCTTACGTATTGAATGGATATGTAAAATGTTGAACCTGATAAGCCACTGAAATGCCTTTTACAAGTCCCAGTTTCCTTAGTTTATTATAGGAGAATTTTCATTGCCCTTGGCAGAATAAAGCAGATGACCAAGTCGTAAGTTGCAGCCAAGTAAATGGGTGTCTTCATTGCTTCATGTAGTGAACCTATGACTAAGCAATCACAGCTTTTCATTCGCACGCAGGTCAAGGACATACTTGAAGCAGCCACACAAAAGCTTCTACTCTGGAGTATATTGACTTTGATAGAATACAGGAATACCAACAATACATGAAACGTTTAACCTATGATAAGCAAGTGAATCATGTTAAGAAAGAACAGAGACTTTGTGAAACTACAGATGAGCAAAGAATGCTCAAATCAATGCATTTATGCAAAGATGTATTTACGGCAGATTAAAAACTAAACTGTGCTAAAAAGTAAGTACAGGTGGTGAGAGAAAACCATGCACCTCAGCGTATAGTCAGGTTAGCCACGTGACCACGGGAGCGTCTTCAGACAAACACTGGCTCCCTTGGCTGTGAATCATTGATGAGCACTGCCTCCTAGAGTCAGACACAACTGAAGGGGAAACCTGTACCCTTTTAATGGGAATAACGGACAAAGTGGAATATTGTAGCATGGTCCTTTCTACAACTACAAATACATTTAAGCATCTCTGTTATGCACAGGACCCCATGAATTACCACCAGGTGTATGTCTTCCAGAATGCTAGGAATGAAGCAAAGATTAATAATTTAAGTTATAGCCGCTTCTGCAAATTAAAAGGCTGCAGTCCTGTGCAAAAGGACTGGACCAGAAGAATCTTAAATTCATTCAGAGTCGAAATGGAATGCCTTTATTGGAAATTGGGAAGGTAAAAATATCATTTTTTGGTACAATAGCTCCTCCAGACACTGCAGCTGTAAAACACTATCAGTTCTGCTGACCTGGAATTGTTATTCACCCGTACAGGTGGTCTTCGACTTAAGACCATTCGTTTAATTATTGTTTGATGTTACAACAGCCTTGGAAAAAGTGAGTTATGATCTGTACTTATTTATTTATCACATTTCTATGCCTTCAATTTCCGGAGACTTTTGGTGGCTTACATAGATTAGAGATTATACATTACTTTTTATTTATCCCGCCCCCCTCGGCTGGCCAGTGATATCCTTAGCACCACCGCAACATCCCCACAGTCACATGATTGCAATTTCTGCACTTGGCAACCAACTGACATTTACAACCAGTTGCATCATCTTGCAGTCATGTGACCATCATTTGCAATTTTTTCCCCAATTTCTGGCAAAAAACACCCCATGGGGAGGCTGGATTCACTGAACAACTGCTGTAAAAAAAAGTCATCAAATCAGGTCTGACTCAACTTATGACAGCAATGACTTCTGATGGAAATTCTGGTCCCAATTGCGGCCATAAGTTGAGCACTCCCTGTAATAGTATGTGGGAAAGACCTTGGGAGAGAGGTGGAAGAACTATAGACTAGATTGCCGTTAGACAAGAGGCAGCCAAGTCACAGAAGGAACAGGGCATGGCGAATATCTCAGAGGAGACCCTCCCTAGCTTCTTGGATTGTAAAGAGATTGTAAAGAGATTTATGCAATGTTAGCTTGGAATTCTGGACATTCCATTCAGAAAACATCATGATGAGGGAGGCTGATCTACTTATTAAGTCAGGTAAAACTGCGAGAATGGAGCACAATGTTCCAAACCCGAA
>JANHZU010004022.1:67607-86477 GCA_032468055.1 Acrochordus granulatus
TTTTCCTGTTGATCCAGAATTCTGAAATTGTATATGTGTAATGTATAATATATGTAATGTTAAACAGAACTCATATTGGTAGTTATGTAGAGGTCAGCAAACCTCAAATCAATGATGGCATCTGTGAGTTCTAATGCTTTAAGTGGCTTTCACATTTCTATCTTCAGGAAATTGGAGCAGAATTACAGGAAAGTGATTATGCAGTCACTACTTGTCAGATGTGATGAACAACTAGCTGAGCAGGAAGGAAGGCTGGAAAAAGTTGCTACAGTTCAAAAACAAAATGTCAGTGATGGGAGGTGAGAAGGAAATCCATTCATGTCAAGGCTTCAAATTTATATTGTAGTCAATTTTGAGTACCACTTCAGTATCTCTCTCTCTTCTTAGTGCTATATTTCTCTTTCCATTCCCTGTTCATTCACACCATTCCCCACCTAGCCAACCCTCCTTTTGGATAATGATGATCACAAAGAAACCCACAGTATTGTGCAAAAGTCTTAGGCCACCACCCACTTAGCTTTAGCAAAGTTTTAATAACCATCTATAATTATTTTTGGTCTCTGTATTAAGATTCAAACAGAAAATACAGGAAATATGTGCCCAAACTTTAAACAAACACAATTTTTAGAACGAAACAGCTTCTTCAGGCAAAAGTCAATATTTAGTGTGATCTCCCTTGGCTCTAAGCACATCTTGAAGTCTTCTGGGGAGACTGTCCTGAAGTTTTCTGAAGTTCTCTGCTGGTGTATTATATTAGACTTCTTTTAGCACTTCACAGAGTACTTTTTTAGATTTAGGCTGTCTTTTATTTCTCTCTCTGCCCAGACTGCCTCTACAGTATTCAAGTCTGGACTCTGTGGAGGCCAATTCATGACTGTCCATGTTTATCAGCTGTTTTCCTTGCTAAATATGATTCTACTGCAGGAGTAAGTGTGCTTGGGATCATAAAACAATTGGACCCAAAAATGTCAGATGTGGATTCATCACTCCCTAATACTATTTTCCACTGATCCTCAGTCCAGTCTTTGTGAGCTTTAGCATATCTTAGCCTTTTCGCCCTGTTCCCCTTTCACAAAAGTGGTTTTTTTGGCTGCTACCCTTCCACAAAGATAATTCCTGATCAAGCTTCTTTGGACTGTAGAAGGGTCAACTTGGCATCATGTGAAGCTGATGCTGAGCCAGGTCCTTGCTGGACTTCCTTTGGTCACTCAAAGAAGAAACTCTGAGGAACTTCTCATCAGAATTTAAAAGTTTCCTTGGCCTTCCAGTACTTTTTTGTTCTTGACCTCTCCTGATTCCTCAGATTTCTTTATAACAGTTTGAATACCACATCTTGAATATGCAGTTTGTTTGTTGAGTTCCTTTTGAGAGTGACCTTGTTGATGCAAAGGTATGATTTTATGACTGTCAAATTCTTTGGCATTTCTTTGATCTTTGGCATTTTGACTAGAATGATGTGATTGAAAGTTGGTCTTAGTTGCAAGTTTCCAATGAATTACACTCATACAACCTGTGCATGTACTGTATGTAATGCTCAAGCATGTCTTGCACATGTCTGGTGTAACAGACCTTTTTGTTTAGCAGTCATTTTGGCATGAAATAGTAGGACACACACAGGTGCTAGCAATGGCAGTACTTAGGGTTCCATTCCATTTAGGTTCAGGGGAACCAGGTGCCTGCTGTTGCTGAAGTGTAAGGGGAGGTCATACTTGCCACTTTAGCCTATGGAAGCTATTTTTTCTGCTTTTTCCTGTTTTGAATATTGCATACAAATTTTCTGCATTTTCTGGTTGTAGTCTAATAAAGAGACTGAGATATAATTACATATGGTCATTATATCATTGCTAAAACATCCTCACCCCCCCTTTTTATATACAAAATCTTTTTAGCCCACCTTGCTAGTCTGCTGGGTTTTTTATTTATTTTAATGTTTTATTTTTTATTTTTAAATGTTTTTAATGAATTGTTTTTAGTGTTGTTAGCCGTCGAGAGTCGCCAGATTTCAGTGGCAATACAAATAAAATAAATAAATAATAATAATAATAAACATATCTAATGGTGGTCAAAGACTTTTGCAAAGTACTATATGTAGAGATTTTTGCTGTTTTTTACATAAGATAAACATAATTGATCTAGATCTTATAATAAAATATATACTGAATACTTATTTTTGTTCACCTTTGGTTTTCAGTATCAAATATCCAATTTCAGATGAATATGAATATGTGCATAACTTTCCTCTTAAAATTAAAACATTTGGATTTTTTTTTTTTTGCATTTTGTATAATTATCACTCATTGCTGAATGATAAGCAGATGCAAAGAGTTGCAGCTGTCAGCCTTAAACATAAATCTCTTTTTCTTCAGATACCATCTGGACTTTGTTTTTCTTATTGACAATCATTATTATTACTGTTATTATTAGTCTGAATCAATCTACTGTAAGATACTAGCCTCTTTACTTTATTTTTATTTATTGAGAATTTTACATAAAGTAAAAAGCAAATCTAAAGATAGAAAAGAAAGAAAAGAGAAGTGCAAGAAAAGAAAAGAAAAACAAGCAAGGAAATTAAATTACTTTTGGCCTTCTCTTCAACAGATATTAACAAACCTATCGTCCCCCCTCTTTAATTCTTCTAGAAATCGTTTCAATCCTTATTTAATTCTCATCTATATGAATTGGAAGATAGATTTTTTTTTTTTTAATTTCCCAGTCTAGGGCTGAGGAGAGTGACTGCTCCAAGTTACTCAGCTAGGTTCTATATCTAAGGGAGATCTACATTTTGGTGTCCTTGCTTCTAGTCCAGCACTTTGACTACCATACCACATTGGTTCTTGGATAGAGTCTGAGATAACAGAGATGGGCATAGAGATACACAGACCCAATATATCAGGGGAAAGTATTATATTCTAAACTATTTGATAGATTTTTCTATTTTCATTTACAAAGCACTAAGCAGGAACACATTTCAAATGTCAAAATTTATCCTAACCCAGATTGATGTGCCTTATCCAGCCACTTTAAGGACTTCACCATATCCTACCATGACAGTTTAATATTCAATTAAATCACCAAATTGGATTGGCAGGTTTGATGGGATCATGGTTAAGATACCTTTGAGGAAAATACTCCCTAGTTGCTTGTCTTCAGTTTTCCTCCTGGATGTTTGTCTCTAATTTTTTGTTTATTTCTCTCAGTTTTCATACTAGTGCTGCTGTATAGCAGAACTATCATTAAAGAGAGCATTAGAAAACTGTGGAAAGTAGTGACTTAGCTGAGGTGGCATTTATTTTTTGTCTCTTTAGAATACAGAAATAAATAGCCAAACAAAGTATGGGGACAAGTCTAGAAGAAAGTGAAAGTAAATGGAGACCAGCAAATGGAGATGTAACAGAACCAGGAAAACAGTACAGTGGACCCTCTCAAGATGAGCACCTCACAAGACGAGATTTTCTTAAGACGAGCAAAAAAATTTAATACAACGTGATAACTTACACATCATCAGTCAGCATGCTTTGTATTTCCCGTTCAGGCAGCAACCATGCGAGAGTTCTGCTGACACTTCCACGTGCATTTTACTCCATTACTGTCCGTATGCTGTCCTGTGAGAAGTTGCTGAGGGAAAAGGGAGAAGGCCCTTCTGCCTTGAGCGGCAGCGGATCCTCCGAGCCAGCAGGGGACATCGGACAGCAGCTGGCCTAACAGCAGCCGAGGCCAGAACCTGACTCGAAGCAGATCCGTAAGTGCTGGTTAGTTTGCTCTATTTCTGCTTTATATCGTGTGTTAAACATGGTTACTTATTTCAGATGTTAGGGACAATCATTTCTACATCAAATTCTGTTGAAAGTGATTTTTTTGTGAATATTTTTGGGGGTGTGGAATGGATTGTCCGACTTTCCATTGTTTCCTATGGGAAACCTCATTTCACTTTAAGAGCATTTCTCACTAAGAGTGTTCTTCCGGAACGGATTAGTCTTGCGAGGTTCCACTGTACTTTGAAAGGTAAGCCCTTAAAAAATAATAATTCCCAGTCTACTTACATTGCTTATGGAATATTTCTTTATACATATTTTAAGCCTCTTTTTAATATTGTGCAGGCCTGCAGAATATGAGGGACATACTGACAATTATATCTTTGTTGTCCGATGTCTTATTTGCCCTCAGGGAAAGGAAAAAAATAAACTAATCATAACAATGGTACCAAGTGGGCAACAGATGGCTTGGTGCATCAAATATTCCATATGATTAACTTACTTCTTATACCACTTTGAATTTTGTGTAAAAAAATTTCTATATTCTATATTTAATGCCATCTTTGGGGAATGACACTACTTCATCCTACTGTGCAAAAACAAACAACACACAAAACCTGAATTTTCATCTCTATACAAGCGTAGAGTCAGTTATTCTTAACAATTGGGCATTCTTCAAGCTTCAAGGATGGAATCATAAGGATTAATCATTTTACCCAAAATAACATCATTTATTTATTCATATCTCATTCTGGGATAATAAAAAAAGTTTGTATCAAGCATTAGTAAAACAGTGATTTGTCAGAGGTCTAGGATTTATTTTTGATATCACAAAAGTATACATATGGCATAGAAGCACACCTGGAATTTAAACAGATGATACTTTTTTTTCTTGAAATAAATTTGAGTCTGTGGTTTCTTGTTCCATATTCTCCATACCAAGTACTGAGAACACACAGAATTTTTTTTTGAAAGTGATATATTTTGGAGACACTAGTAAATGCCCTTGCTAACTGAAAAAATGTAATATATCACAGCACTTTTTAATCCTGAAAGTAGCAACTCCATGGATATTCCTTTGATTTCTTAGTATATTGATCTGTCAAACTGAAAGTATGTAGTCAGGCAAAGATTGATGTGGCCCATGATTCTGGATATTTCAGTTTTGATATTTGGTTATATCAGATGTAGTAGTACTGCATGGATTCTTTTGCTAATCCTGGGTCTATGGATGCAATGAGTGCTGTGACATCAAATGACACCATGATTTTATCTTCCTCTATTTTCAGGTCTTTGATTCTTTGGAGGCACAGTAATGGGGAATTGATGGAGTATTTGCTTCCCTCGGTGAGCTATCCCAGCTTTTTGGTCACTAGCCACTAGTATATAAAGAGAGCAAACCTCACTTCCCTTTAGCACTAATGATGTTACCTGGTTTAGTAATGAAACATCTGCAGGAAAACAACCATGCTCAGAGAGCACCAAGGACTCCTGAGTTAATGATCTTCATGACTCTCTTTGGTCAGGCATTTTTACTGAGAATCTGCCACTTGTGACTAGTTTTGTGACCAAAACCCATTTCTGCAGCTTCTCCCTCTCTTTCTCTCTCTTGTAGATAGATTAACCCATTGACCTAAAGGTGGTCAATCATGATCAAGAGATCCTATGCTTGAAGCATCCAAGAGATTAATGCTGCACATATGCTATTTAGTGAAGCAATTTATCTGTGAGAGCTTTCTATATACATTTGTGATTAAAGAGGTATTGGTCCTTCCTCTAGGTTTACTGTTACTTTCACTGTGAGAAAGAAAAGTAGCTGCTTTGATATATTTTGAATGGTGAGTCAATCTATCTGCCCATTGATAAACAGACATGTATATTTCTCAAATTCCTACTCTTCAATCTGGTGGCTGCATCTCTGCTGTAGTAATCTGCCATCTGGATGGCCTGTAGATGGTAACTAGAAGAGACAAAAACATATCTCTTTGCAGTTGATAAATCAACATGTTGATGAGTCAAAAATCCTCCAAAATATGAAGCAACTAAGAAGACTCCATAGCTTAATATATCTCTCACAGATACCAAAACTCACAGACACACACAGATCTGGATAACATAATCATTCTGAAGCCAAAAGAGATAAAACTGTGCTGCTATCTTTAGTTGCCAGTCCTTTGGAAAAAGAAATTAGGAAAATTAATAATAGTACGGATTTTCCAGACTTTATGCATGCTATCCACATATATATTCTATATGGTGGCTAGTAGTGGTTGTGGATTTTCCTGAAATTGGTGACATTTATATTTCAGCCAGGGGAACTTGAGAATCAGTGCCCTCACAGAGTGATGTACTGCAACTGTATGGACAGTAACATGGTATGTATGACAGTAACACATAATGCAATATATAGTTGCATTATGAGAGCAGCAAATCACTCCTGATTCTGGATGGGAAAGAAAATATAGCAAAAATGGCCATGTGGTTCAGACCACCTTTTGGTAAGTTTAAATCTAAAACAGAAAATAATGAAGAAATTATATTTTAAAAGTTTAACAACAAACAGCTAATATGGAATTATTCTAGTTGTATAAAATTGGTTGCAGTGAATGACAGATAATTCCAACTAATGACAAGTTAGTTGGGGACATTTTGACAATTTTTCCTCCAATAAGATATTATGTCTGGGAAAAAAAAACTTGCTTCATAAATCCTCAAGAAGCAGATAAGCATTTCAATAAAGCCAGAAGTATTGTGATTCAGCAAAGAGAAACAGCATGTAATTCAAGCATAATTGAGCCCTTAACCCTCCAAAAATAAACCAAAAAAAGAAATAGGAATGAAAAAAAGCTAAGACCAGTTTGGCATTGGTAGATAAAAAGGAAATAGTTGGACTACAATCTCCTTCTGGCTCTCTGATTTACAGATACCCAGTTTAGAAGAACTCCAATCTGACCTCAGCATCAGCAAATCCACTCAAGAGCATGTGGGGTGATTCCAGGAGCCCTTCTTTGCATCTGAAGTGCTTTCCCAGCAAGGTAACTTCCAGCCTGGCATGGTCTACCAGTTGTCTTTCAGCTCAAACTTGAGCCTGTGTTGCTCACGTCACCATGCCTGCTGGGTGTATCCCATAAAATGGAGACACCTTTGTGAAACATTTAATCTTTTATGGGCTTTCTGCTGAAAATGGAAAGAGCTAAAGATTGGGTAATTGAAAAAGTGTTGAATAAGAGGTGAAGAAATTTTTGTTATGATTAAAATGGAGGAGGAATGCTAACTTTGATTGTAACTGCTGTAATGAAGGCTGGAAGTCACTTCTTTAATCATCTTTTTCACCTTTTTTAAATTGTATTGTTTTCTGTACCTTTTATTTTCTTTTTTCCTTTTATATATAACTTATGTTTCTTTTATTCAAGTAAAAATTATCTCTCTCTGTGTGTGTCTCTCTGTGCATGTATTTATTTGATTCATCCAAACTGATACTTTGGTATTTTTCAGAAGGCTCATGGATATTTTTACCTGTTAGAATATCTTGTCTGATACAAATCTACTTCAGAAGGCCTCTCATTATAAGGCTCAGAAGGTTGCAATTCAATATTTTGATTCCAAAAACTTTACAGAGAGCCTTGCTATCTTTCAGTTGAAAGCTAAGATAGTTCTGTTCTATCACATGTTTGTTTATTTATTTAACATCTATTTTTTTTAATCTTGGAAATGATATTTTTTAAAATATTCATGTATCTCATCATACCTTTAGCTTTGCAATTGCATTATATTGCAATTCCTTGGCAAGTTTATCCATTTATATTTTGCATTATTTTGCAAGATTAAATTGTATTGTACTGCATTATTTAAAATATGTTATTCAGTATCTGGATAAATTATTTAATGAGGCATTATAATTAAACAAACAAGTACATTTTCTGCAATTTGGTTACCTGAAATTAAGATGGAAAATTTCAAGGAGGAGATTAGAATGATTGCTTACAAAACTCAAAATGAATATTAATAATTTAATCAAAAATACAAAGAGATGCTGGCAATCATTTTTCAATGGAAAAAAAAAATCCATGGTAGATGCCAATGGGAATTTCACTGGTCTAAAATTTTTATGATTACCAACTGGATGAGTATTTTCTATTTGTTTCAGTGGTTAAAAGTGTATATATGCTTACATAAGTGCATAACTGAGATTGTTGAAAAATAGTAATGCATTTCTTATGTTGAATTTCCTGGATTAAATGTTACACATACTATAGGTCCACACAGGCACAACATAGACGTACACACACATCTTTCAGACCAACCTACTTTGGTCTTATCATCCATGATTTTCCCATTTTACTTATTTATTTTTGCAGAAGAGAAAGCTGCATTCAACAGAAGATTCTTGGAATGCAACTACATATAATTATCCTGAGCTTCTTAAACTGTCCCCTTTGGAGCATCCATCTCTTCCACAAAAATCACAATGAAATGCTATTCTCATAAAACAAGAACAATGCCTCTCAAAATATCTGTAATTTTTGTCACTTCTAACTAACATAGTCAATAGCACAACCAGAAATAGTTGCAGTGGATTTGGAAATTAAATATCAAGAAAAAAACAGAAGTTATATAAATGAGCTAGATAAAGGAAGAAGATTGTTCATAGCTGCATACTTCCCATGAGAAGCTAAAGTCCAAGTAGCTGAGTAGAGTGCACATATGTTGTAGTATTTATTATTTTGAAGACAAATCTTGCAAAGATGTGCACTTATTATTGTGCTTTCCACACAAATTATGCTAATGCTGTTGATTTTGTTCAATTTGTAAAAGTTATTAGCACAATATTGGTTTGGTTTGTTAATGTTTGTGAGTTTGAACCCTATGCATGTACTTGTATCTTGAAAATATTGAACATTGGGTGTATCTAAAAATGAAAGGATTCTATGCTAGTTTGGGCTGATTTGCTGAGTTTATTTATTCATTTATTAAATTTACAATAACATTTATGATTACATTATAATGAATTATCATATGTGCATATTCTATGCAAGTTCTTGTTTTTATCTTTGTAATAAAGGCCTAAACTCATTTTGAGAATGTGGTTAGCAATTGCAAGCATCTTTTGGAGAAGAGAATACTGATTTTTTCCCCAGGGTTCTGAACTGATTTACAGTGTTGGCTGCACTTTGTCATACTGCATATATTGCTCTTGTTTTTATTATTGTGAGTTAACCTTGCTGAGGAACACCAGAAACTACAACCAGCCCTGTTTTGGCAGCCAGAAATGATCTCTGCATGCACGTAAACAACAGCAGAAGGAACAAAATCATTGCTTTTCCTAAACTTTCCTAAAATAAAGTAAAAAAGAAAAAGAAAATCTGATGCTTGATCTTGCTACAGTAAGAATCAGTTACCATAAGGGGGAAACAAATGAGAAGGAAGGTTAAAAGGGAACAATTGTTCTATAATCCATTGTTTGAGAGAGTTGGTTTTTTTAAATATTCTTTCTATTGAGAAGGAAGATTTGTGAATTGCAGAGCATAATCTTTTTTTTTCAGCTGAGGTAAAGTCCCATTATTTTCCATGGAGATTAATTGTGATGTTTTAAAAATCATCATTCTCCTTTACCAAATTTCTGTAGTAAATTACCAAATGTCTGTGCTGATGTATTACTCAGCATAGACTACCATGCCACCTAATTAATCTTCATACCCTATAATGAAAAAGAAAAGTGTAGCAACTATTCTAGGTTCCCATGATTTCCTAAGGCTAGAATGGCCAAGCTCAGTCAAGTTTTTCCACTGATAGAACATTTTGAGTAGAGCTGTTTTGTTGTCAGTACATAATAAGACTTTCAGTTTTGTATATGTATGTAGTGTTTATATTTTTGTTTAATACTGATATTTGATAGCCTAAGAAAGGTAAGAAAAAGTATGGACCAAAAGCGCTTTTAATCCTTGAAATCCATACTGGTAAAAAATAATTCCTAAACATTTGGAATTCAGCTTACAGCAAACTCAAGCACATAAATACCTCACCATTTTTTTTTTCCATTCTGATTTTACATGTAGGTCAGAAGAAACTGTAGGGAAAAATTAGTGGATAAGGGAGATTTAAGAATCTACCCATGTCATTTCTGCCAAGGGAATAATATTTTATTTCAGCTGTCATTTCACAATGTAGTAAGAACCACTTAAATAATAATAAAAAATGCTTCTCAGTGAATATATAGATTGTCCTAAATCAAAGGAATCTCCTCTTGGCAATGAATCTCTTTCTTTTTCCTGTAGAAACTATGTTCAAAAGTACAATGAAAATGTAAGAGAATAACTTTCTTTTTAAAGAACAGGAGTTTTACAATTTTGTTACTCTCCTAACTATAGATTTGATCCATACTACCATAACACTTATTTGCTACTAGTAAAATGAATCTCATGAATCACAGTAATGACTAGGTCCTTAGCTTGATATATTATAGAGTACTGTACCTTGAAAAATGAGCACTGTACCACTGTGTTAAAAATGCACCAGTAGAAGATATATATGTAAAAACATGAAGACTCTGTATAAATTATGCTGAGACCAGAGTTCCTGATTATGCTCCATTATGCATCATGGGCTATACCATTTTGCAGCCACATTTAAATAAGTAGCACGTGCAATTATATATAGAGACATGAATGTTACCTTAGACATGAGCTAACAGGACTACATTTCCTAATTTCTTGCAATCCTATATTTAATCACCCTGATACACTGGCAGGTTATATAGTATGTATTCTCAAAATTGGCTTCTGCCTTGATGAATGAAGAATTACATGTGCAAATCATTTCTTTGTATGCATTTCCCACCACCACATAGAACTGTGTATATGGACATCTCTCTCATTTTCTCAATATTTTTTCCTGCTTTATCTATGACTTGTATACTCCTGTGATCTAGCTTCTTTGGTTGTATAGCCAACTAAATTATTTAAAGGTTAAAGTGAGTGATGCAGGAATCTTTGGTTTTCATGCCTGAGAAACCCATTTGGTAAACAAGTGACATATGACAGAAAGCTTCAAGGCCAAAACAAAATAAAAAGCTTACATGACTATTAAGATGAAATTAGGGAGGGGCCCATTATTTAAAATCAGAGCTAACACAGATAGAGGACAGGATTCTGGGGTGCTGTTAGAGAACTAACTACTATGTCTACTTGTGAATGAAGCACTGAGAGATTTTTCAACATGCATTGTATCAAGGCTTATTACACGACATCCTCAATCTCTCTCTCTCTTTTGGTTATGTTACAATTGTTAGCATTCATGCCAATCCAATGACAGGAGAAGGTGAAGGAGGGGTAGTGAGAACAGCAAGAAATGAACAGCATCACACATTTACTTCACTTTCTGAACATTATAGAAACCTGAGCCGCTACAGAAAATTGTTTTCGGAACAGCATAGAAAGCACAGGAAAAGCAGTTAAAATGAGATGAATGATTTTATGTCTGCTGTCATTGTGTTGCCTCATCTATTAGTATGCTGCTTTGGCACTAAGTAGGATGTAAGCGTTTAAAATGTGGATGAAGTGACCACTAAAAATAATCTCATCTTAGGGAAGGAAACAAAATTGTGGTATGAATATTCTGCACTAAGATAAACAATTACTGTTTGAAAGTCAAAGAGATAAATTATGAATTGCTGAGAGGAATACTCAGAGATTGTGAGCAAAAATAACAATCAATCCATCCATCCATCCATCACTTTTTTTTTTTAGTTTGTACGATGTGAAAAAATGTAAGTTTTTTTTCTGAGTTATCTTCCATTTCTTACTGCTTTAGGCTGGGTTGTTTATAGGCAATCAAAACTCTTTTTTTCTGCCTTATTTGTAACCATCTTGGCTCAATAGAATATGAATTTATTCAGGTCACATATACTTTTTATTATTAAGTTGTAGATTGTCTTCCGGACTTTGTTAGTGAGAATTTCATTAGTCTGAAAATGGAAATTGACTTTTTTTACACAGGCTAATTGTTAGCCAAAGTAATTTAAGAACAATAAATATTAAGTTCATCAAAATATATGAAGCTAAAGCAATCTGTATCAAGAAGATAAGACATTTGTCATAGATCTGCCAGGAGATTTCAGTGAGAAAGTTAATCAGGTGTATATTAGAATTTATTATGGGCTTCTGGCATGGATTGTTGTGATGCTTGATTATTACAGTTTATGTTGGATCTTTAGCCATGTTTCATTAACCAAATTTAAGAGTTTTCTGGACAAACTGTGCTTGAAGTCAGATGGCTGGTTTTATATGAATCATCATGGAATTCAGTCACATTTTGTAAGTTTATTAGGACTATAAGACAGCTATAAGATATGTGAAAGATACCTGACCTGTGACCACTAATCTTCCCCTGAAAGCAGTAGCTGCAGAAAAAAGGTTCAAAGCTGCAGAAAAACATTTCAAAGCTAGAAATGTTGCAAACTGAAATTCAGCAATACTGGGAAGGCCACAGTTTCTCAACTTTTGTCTTAACTGAAAAGTATATTAGGGTTGGTGTTAAATGCCAGTATCTTAATGCAGTAATTTGATTCTACGTTCCATAGCAAAGTCCATCATCTCTTATGTCAGTTCCCGCACACGGTCACAAGTAACTATTTTAAAATATTCATGGTAAAGAAAATTACTTTCAGAAGCAAATACTATTCTTGATACAGAATTTTTAGAGGATGAAAGCTATATGGCAGAGGTTGATTGCCTCAGGAATATATTTCATGTTAATAAAATGAATCAATAGAAGATAAAGCTTCTGTTTCACAGGTCCACAATCTCAAAGGAAGTGGAAAAGCTGCTGGTTTTTGTCTGTCAGACATAAAATATGGAAGAGACAATACACAAACAAAACCTCATGTTTCTTTAAACATTTCTTCCTCTCCTGAGTTCAAATTATCTACACTTTCAACTGCTTTGGTCTGTAACCGTGGACTATGTGCTTTTGTAGAAGGCAAAATCATAAAACTTCTGGTGAGGAATGGTGAATTAATATTCCATGGATTGCAGACATTATGGCAAAAAAGGCATCTGTATATTAGATTGAAAATGCTAAAATTTCTCTTTACATGTACTGTAAATACTCCAGGCAGGTGTTTTTTGGTGAACAGTCAGCAGAAGCAGACTTATTTTCAGTTGCCTGCGATCAGCTGGAAGTTGTGAGATTCCATCAAGCTCTGACCATTAATACAGCCTTGTATTATCACAGTTGGACCAAACCTCTTCTTTTTAATGAAGAACAACGCTCATGTTGGAGCGTTGTTGGTTTTTTAAATCACTGTTTATTAAAGACTGAAAAACCTTCAGAATCTTTTGCTGTGTAAATTTTTCTTTAATAAATTTAGAAAGAAAATATCTAAAAAATTCTATGCCTACAGTTTCGTAAGAGTTGTCATTTTTGCAATATATAGCAAAAGAATGATTCTAATGTTGATTTTGTAAGGTTTTTTTTAATGGATTAAGGGTTAATATGAATTAAAGAAAGGATTTGAGGTTATCTTAAAGGGTCCTCTCTCATGGGAAGAATGCTTTTTGCTTACTTTATGAACTGATGACAAGACCTTGAACTTTGACAAGAAAACACCAGATGGCTACTTTAACTCTATAATGGAAACATGGAAACAAAAGTTGCTATCGAAACCACTGAATGAAATTGAAATGGATTTTACAGTGGATTTAAAAACTACAATTTACAGAACAGAATTAAAATATTGCATTTAGAAATGAAATTGGATTATAACTTCACATTTTTGAAAGATACACAAATAATAAACCAAAAGGTTGATGTAGATTGCTTTTTTATATAATGGGGGATTTATTAATTCATTCCAATTACAAAAAGACTTTGTAACATTACAAGAATTCTGAAGGAAGATACAAAGAAAATATGAGAAAGAAAATATTGGAATTTTACTGCTGGAATTTAAAGATTCTTGGCAGAAAGAAAAAAAATGGTTCATTTGATCATGGCTAAAATAATGGTTTGTTATCTCTGGCAATGTCTATTTTTTTTACTGAAATTGGATGATAATAGTTATTTTTGATAATATTTAATTGGCTATAATGAATTAATTTGTAAGGTTATTCTTCACAATATTTATTTTGTTAATTGGGATTGGATATTTATTATTTGAAGAGTGGCATTAGGGGAAATATGCTTAAAAGTAGATGCAAAAATAATTTAGTATTTCTGTTAATTGTTACTGGACTTGTGTTGATTAATAAGGAAAATTGAAGATTTAGAGATTTATTCAAAACGGGGTATGGAATGAAGAGAGATTTACTTCTGTTTTAAAATACAATGATAAAAAATTAATGTTGACTATATTGCTGGATTTAAAAAGGGAAGCTTCATTTTCTAATTTTTGTCTTATATATAGAATTTTGGTTTTGGGGGGTTCTATATTATATCTGTGTGTGTGCATACACATATACATACACACATATTTATTAGGTTTTTGTATTATTCTTCACTGTTTAATTCTTAATAAAATTATTGAAAACAGAAATGAATATATTAATGAATATATTAGTATCAGAATATATATATTCTGATATAATATAATATAATATATTATATTCTGATATAATATAATATATTATATCAGAAATGAATATATTAGTATTCTGTTAAATGTTCCACAGTTTTTTTTAAAAAAGAACATTTGCACATATTATTGAATGTAACTTGTCCAAATAAATGCAGTTTTGTATATATTTTTTCAACGACTGCAATATAGTTATTAATGTAACTTGTAATATGTGCAGTATATAATATTATATTTTCTTTTACACAATTGCCTTCATTATGCCCTTTTTATATGCATATTCTCCCATGTTTTGTATGGAATTTTTGAGATCAAAATTTTTGGCATTGGTAGATTCTCTTTACAGCATCTTGCAGTGCCTGTATTGGTGAATGAAGGCATATGGTTCTATAAGAAATCTGTGGTTGATTCTCCTTATATTTCTTTCAATAGACAGATAGATAGATAGACCCCTAGAAAATGTTGAAATTAAGTCTATCTTTACATGTTTAAACTGATTGATTTTTTAAAGCTTGTCAGAAAGGTGATGCATTTCTTTCATTTTTAAATAGCATATTTTTACTTATTGGTAACACTTTATCTATTTTATTTTGAAAATTTTATATTTTATTGCTATTTCTAAACATTTAAATACAATTATTAAAAAAAGAAAATGCTACCAAGAAAATAATAATAATAATACTATGTGAAAGGAAGGGTTAAGTTGCATGTCTCTGTGTTAAAAAAAACAGCATTAAAACATCTTTGAAAACTAACACAAAACATTTTTAAAGGCAAAATTAAGTTTTCTAGATCATTATAAGAAAAAAAAAAGAATCAATCTGAATTTTTAATTTTTTTCCCTCAATTTGGAAGTGACCTAGGAGAAAGCCCTTTTCGACTTGACAAGGAAAGAGGTCTATATGTTGGCTAAAGGAAAATAAAGCTAAAGGCTTCTCAAAATAGCCACATCTCTAGATCACTATTTGGGCAGCTCCTAAAAAAAACAGACATTGGCTAAAGTAGCCAGGCCTTCAGCCATTTCAAGTTGAATAGATCCTTGATAAAAACTGGAAACCAGAGATGAATTTTAGATGTAATATAATTATTATGTGTACCAATAAACCTAGGCCTTGCATTTAATACCAACTGGATTTTTTAAACAGTATTCTGGGGTAACCAAATGCAGAACATCTAAAAGAGGTCCAAGTGAAATATACTCCAGCCATGACAATTACTGTCAGATCACACTTAGAATAGACTCAATTAACTAGCTACCACAAAGTAATAAAACAGCAGGTAGAAGCATGGTTATAAATACAACTGTGTTTAAAGATATAAAATGTATAGCCAACAGACAAAGGAATGTTTGTCTTCAGAATTAACTGAGTATCATGGTTTCCAATCAACTTTGACAGAAAAGTTAGGGCGACCTAGAAGCATGGTTAAACTTAAAATTTCTCTTTACATGTACTGTAAATACTCCAGGCAGGTGCTTTTTGGTGAACAGTCAGCAGAAGCAGACTTATTTTCAGTTGCCTGCGATCAGCTGGAAGTTGTGAGATTCCATCAAGCTCTGACCATTAATACAGCCTTGTATTATCACAGTTGGACCAAACCTCTTCTTTTTAATCATGTTGGAGCATTGTTGGTTTTTTAAATCACTGTTTATGATTTACTATCTATAGTAAATAGTATACTATCCATACTATATAGTAAATATAGTATACTATCCATACTATAATAGGCTGAGCTCTCAGGGACATTTGTTCCAATACCAGACTGTACTCAAGTAGGTCTTTCCTGGAGAAAAAAGAAGCTTTTAACTTCCATCTAAGTGGAACATTAATTTGCAGCAGCATCCTGCTCATAGGTACCGGCTTTCCATTTTTTCATTTTATTTCATGGGAAAGGGATCTGCACTCTGCACAAAAGGAGCAGAAATTCCAAAGGAGTAGGTACATGAACTTCCAATTATAGATGTTAGTCACAATAAGTAGAAGTACTGGATTCAGATGCCACCTCACTGATATTTTCTAATTTGGAACTCCCTGGATCTAACTGTTGTCCAGTCTTGCTCTATCTCCTCCGTTAAAGATAATTCTTCACCTACTGGAATGACATGCATACATCCTAAAGAAATTTACTAATCATATGAGGGTTATTTTCCCCACTGTTTCATCTTATGAAAATATTTAGACTATTTATCCACTCTTTTTTTAATTGGGCTTTCTGTCTCTCAAAATAAAGAAATTGAGGCATCACAAATGAGATAGTAGCAAAAATTACAAAGAAAAAAGAAAATAAAATTTTCTCAAAAAGACAACTGGGCTTTTATTTCTGGTTTAACTCTTCTGAAAAGTTCTGCTCCCCTCCAGAAAGCTTTCTGAGTTTAAATTAAATGGTGAGAGATGGCAAAAATTTATAAATTTCTCTCATAGCAGACTACAAAATAATAAAAAAGACTTAAGATGCAAATGAGCTGCTGAAGCATTTGATCTTCTATGTTGCTGCATACATTTGTAGAGAGGCTGTTTAGTTTCTCCAAAGTAAAAGTCTGAACAAGCTCCCACTTAAAATAGTTAAGCCTTTTTATTGACTAAGCCTTTTTTTAAATAGCCTGCTATGAGCAAAAGTTGTAAAGAGAAGAGTTAAACCTTCTCTTTACAAAGAGATAAAAGAAATAAAAATCCAATTTCCTTTTTGAGAAAGGTGTTTTTTTGCAGCTTTTTTGCAGTTTTTTGCTATAATCATGACCTGGATGAATAAGAATATAGATAGAAAAGCTGGATAGTGTTGGTGCTGTAAGACTGTGTGAATGGTGATGAAGTTAGACAAAATAAGACAGAAAAGGTAATTTAGACAAGAGCCAAATCTAGAAAGTATGTCCAAAGGTAGAATAGAAAGTATAGTATTCTAGATATTCAACATGTGCTGCTAATTCAGCATCTTCATGGAGGTAATAATAGGATTGAAAACTTTGACAGAAAAGCTAGAGCAACCTAGAAGCATGGTTAAACTTAAAAATAATTTGAAAACATGTTTCTGATTGCATTTATATTGACCCACCTGTATCTTTTCAAAGAATTGTCCAGCTGCCTTCTGAAGTTTATCATGTGCCAAGGAACAATTTTGAAATTGAATCTGAAGCATTGCACACAGCCCTAATAAATTTTGGTATCCAAATTAATGAAATATTGTTCATATCTTTAAAAAAACAGTAAAATACCTTCCTCTGATGCTGTAAAATATTATACTGGGTCATAAATTAATGTCTTAGTGATCTGGTTTTTCTACTTATGAAATATGTGAAGAAACACCAGTATGAGTTAATTTTTTCCCCTGGTATTTCACTCTATATAAGGGACAAATGTTTAAAACTTTATAACACTTCCTTCTATTCCACATTTACAGAATAACAAACATTGTTATGCATTATCTTACTGTTCTTTATTGATATTACAAGTACACTGAGAAGTTCACTGTACCAGAGAAAATTTCTTGAATGTCTATCTGTGGTTGGCCAATAAACTATATGTATCTGTATGAGACTGAATGAAAAAACAATATCAATTTATGATAAAGCAGTTTTTAAAGAATTTTTCATTTTTTTTCTTCATAGATAATCAACAGTAAGTCTTTGAAATTTGACAAATATAGTTAATAAAAGCTAAGCAGCTTTTTCAACCTTAAAATTTCAACTTTAACATATTGAACATGGTAACTCTTACTCAAAATGGCATTGTCACATTAATGCAGCTGGAAAAAGGCTAGAGAAAGAGAGGTTCATCTACCAGTAAAGTGGTTATTGACTGAAGATTAATGTTGTGTGTCTAACAGATCGCTCTGCATCCTTCACATAATCAAATAAGTGCAGAATTTAATGACTGACTAAACTGCCTGGGTGGATGTCCACTGGAGTTAACCGAGGACATCAACATTGATTATTTAAAGAAGTATCTACAAGTCTGAAAGGTTTTGAGCCTTCAACCCTCAAGCTGCTTGTTGACTGGAAATTATTGCATGTATTCCAAATATAAAATCTAATTTGCACAAAAAGAAACGTGTGCTTCAGTTTCTTAATATTCAAACACAGATTTGTATAGGCTTTGCAAATGTACAGTAATTGTTTGAAAATAGAATGTCACTTCATTTCTACCAATCAGACTGATACTTTTAGAACATTGGGCAGCCTAATTCATCATCATATCTCCCATAGTAACCCGCTAATACCTAGATCATGAGATGAGATTTGTTGCTCTCTTCTATTGTTGGTACTCTGACCATAATATCAGAGGTATAGTATATTAGTGTAATATACAAATATATTTCCAAGATTTAGAATACAACACATCAGTCCTGTTCATCTTATTTAAGTAACTCATAACAAACAACAAATTGCTACAGAAATCGTCTCCTCCCCTCTCTCACAGGGCACTTGTGAAGATAAGATTAGGAGTTTGTTTCCATTTTTATAACTTTAGTTTAGCTCAACCTGAAGAAGCTATGTTTAATCTTCCTTGAAATAAATCAATTTTAATCTTCAGTCAATAACCACTTTACTGGTAG
>JANHZU010004023.1:18975-55447 GCA_032468055.1 Acrochordus granulatus
ATCTGGCCGACTGTGGAACGAACGATAATAATTGCAGTTTTACATGGAACAGCTTACATACTGCAATGATACTGTACATTTAACACCACAAATGACAGCATTTTCCTCTCACGAGTCTTTGGAAAGGGCTTGATAGGTGGATAAAAATGCCAAATCCCATCTAAACATCTGGCAGACTATGTCACCAACCATAATTTTGAATCAGAGGTACAATATGATATTAAATTCTTATAGATTAGGAATCCATGCCCATTAACAGAACAACCTTAAAAGCCATCCCCAAACAGAATCCATTGCAGCAGTCTATCCAGAAGTCAAAAGCATACATGGATATCAATAATAAACCACTGTTTTCTGTCAACCCCAAATGTCCAGTCTTATGAGTACATGGATTATACCTGAATGTCTTAGACAACTGTGCCGTAGCCATGTAAGACATGTCCTTGTTTTACTATAGATTTACACCGTATCCATCTGATGCTTAAGTTTCTATGAGATTTATTTATTTATTTATTAAATTTGTATGCCGCCGAAATCCAAAGATTCTCGGTGGTTAACAACAATAAAAAATACAATTAAAAACACTAAAATAAAAAACCCATTAAAACCCATTATCCTGGATATTTATCATTTATAAAGCAGCCTGTTAATAGGCAATTATTTGTTTCTGGCCAACAAATAATAATTCTGTTTTGTCCTGAATACAGCAGGTTTGCCTCCAATGAAACTTCTCCCCCCGCCCAGATGTTGGCAACAATCCGACTTAAGACAGCAGGATGGAGCACAGATGCAGAAGTCTCAATGTCAGGATATTACCAAGTCAGCTCTTGATTAGTGGCTTGCGTAATCAGCTATGACAGGATAAATAGATTTCTGGCTATAAAGCCACTTTTCTAGGAAAGCCCTTTTGGCTAAAAGGGAGAAAGGAACTTACACTTTAATGGATTGTTCTTCTAATTATTATTTTAATTCATTTTGATTCCTCCAAGGAGCCAGTGGCCAATGAAGTTCGCCCTTTACAGGAGCAGAGTACGTTGAGGAGAGCTGGATTTCAATCCCTGCTTAACCATGAAGTTGTAGGTTCAATTGGAAATTCTGAACGTAATCTGATTTCTGGGGTTCTCATGCAAATCAAAAGAGAAAATGGGGTTTTGTAGATGTACCAATAGAATGAATGAAAGGACACAAGATAAACAAATTAAAAAGTTCTCTCTTTCCTTAAAACAAATTCGAGATTAGGTCAAGTGATTGCCTCTGAGTCAGCCAATATACTTCATTGATGGGTCTCCCCCATCTGTGTCCATGCCTCATTTGTTCCAATATAGGGGATAACAAGTCAAAATACTGATTTCAGCTTGGCATTATGGCTTGTGTGGGTCGATCATTTCTTGTTAAGAATTCATTGTATATGCAGTAGGAGTTCCCCATGTTTGCTTTTCAGCAAGGAGGATCTGAGAAGAATTTAAGCTTTGCTGTCTGTCTAACTTGCTTCAATTTGCATAAAACATAAATATTTTAATATGTAAGAACATTTAAGCTCCAGGAATGAATAGCGTGTTTTGTTCTGTAGATCACGCAGCTCAGCTCAGCTCTGGTAAGGTAATCTTGGAGCTACCACGGATATTTTCCGTCTTCTTTCATTTTGTTTTGATGACAACCAATTGTGTTGTGATTTTCTCAGAACAACCCTTTATCATATTCCCCCAAAAGTAATTCTGAGAGAGCAAGGCCCAGATACCTTTACAACCCGATACCATTACTATCATCAGCCCTTCTGTGTTCATAGTATCTATGCGGTATCCAATCACCAACTATATTTACAGATTTTCTACTTCGTGCAATTTATCGACTCCGCAGGTACAAGCCTTGGGGCCATTTTTGGTGACACGAAGAAGTTATAGGATAGAGGAGTTTTTGATATGTTGTAATTATCCAATCTCAAATTAAGACCAAGCCTACATGGTTTACATCTTCTTGCTTTTGCACAGTGAGATGAGTTAAGCCTCAGAAAAAATTGACTTGAAATTTATAGATGCAAGTATCCCAGGCTAGCTTCTTCAGTAACAGAGTTGAGTCAACTCCTAACACAATATTGGGACAATAGTTCAGTATTGATTCTGAGACTGTCACCTCCTGATTTACCAGCAGAGCTCCCTGAAAAGCTGGGAATCTTTGTAGAGGTCTCTTTCAGAGCGACTGTATGTCAGCATTAAACTGCATTGATGCAATCTGTGTTCCCTCTAAAAGGCCCCCTTTTCAAATTAAAAGCCTTGAGACTGCTCTATATTTTTCTGTGGTTCCCTCCTTCCCTGCCCCAAAGCTGATAAAAATCATTAAGACCGATAAAACGTAAGGTGCAGGTGATGAGTGAGGTACCAGCTATTGGAATTCGCCTGTATATTTCCAATTAAAATCTTGCCTTTAAAACTAGATAAATAATCTTCCTTATGCAAAGTGTTTGCGAAGGAGGCAGCATCAGAAGTCAAAGAAGAAAACATTCAAAAGAGGGGGGGATATCACTTAGATATCCAACCAACACTCAAGAAGCTGCAGAAAAACAATAAAAGAGATTTTTTTTCTTCAAAAAGCAGAACTAGATCAAGCTACGAGGCATATGAAAAGTATAGCGGTATTATGTTGTCCCATTTACATGGTCTTCAGCATCAATCTATTATACTTAATTAATAGCTTTCCGTTTATTTCTCAAAAAATGTAAAAAAATTGACCTTGTAGCTGTCCCAGAGTAACATTTTTTTTGCCAAATTGTCAGGTGTCTCTTGATTTTCTGATGAGCAATCTTTTTAGACAGTGGCTGGAATTAATTCCTTGATTCCTGTAAGAGTTCATCTCTGACTAGGCTTTTCTTTTTATTTCCTTTCAAGCTCTCTATTTCCTGGTAGGAACAGCAAGATCTGTCTAGTTCAATTTCATTCATTTTTCCAATTTTAAATTAGTTCAATTCCATTTCTTTATCACTTACATCTATCACAGGCATTTCCATGCCCATTTTTCCAGACGCGCATTTATTTCTAAATATATCCACCATAGCATTGATTTCCCCCACCTAAGACATATTTTTGTGTGTCCTTTTTCTAATGCGTAGATCTTTGCATGGTCTGTTTTACAATATTTTAGGATTCCTTACTCTGCAATCATGGAAAAAGTACCCCCCCAAAAAAGCCATTTCCATGCTCTTGCCAAGAAAATTGCATGGATATGGCTCATCTTGGGGGAACTGTTACATTTTCATCTTACGCAGACAGTGTTGAAGTGATCTGTCAGAATCTGAATTCAGTACCCATCTCTCTTTGTTTCTCTCCCTACCTGAAGAGGCAATAGAGGATAAAGTCAATTCAATTTGGAGCAGTCATCGTAGTACATTAAACATAGTGTAATTTATGTCATTATTCTTTCTTATTAAAAGTGTTTATACACTGGTTCTCACTCAAAAATCTCAGATAATAAGGTTGCAGATGCTTGGAAATGTTTTACTAGAAGGTTTCACGAACCTAGCATTTCTTTACTGTTCATTAAATATTATATTATAGTCTTTACAGTGACTATAGTTGTTTTATTTTCAATTTTGCATAGAAAGCTGGGGGAAATAAGAGAAAGGCTGCTTTAATGAATAGCAGAAACTCCACAACAGTTGTTCTAAACTGTTTTAAGTACAGTTCTTAGGAGCAGCTCTTGTGAAAAAGTCCAATTAGGTATTAAATATTGGGGTAGGCTGAGTTAAAAATCGGCTTTCCAAAAGAACAGTGTTGGAGCCTGACATATCATAGAAGAGAAATAATTCCACAATACGGGTTGTCTTCAACTTATACCACAACTGGGACAAGAATTTTCATTGCTAAGCAAGGTGTCTGTTAAGTGATGTCTGATTTTATAACCTTTTTGCTATAGTTGTTAAGCAAATCTAGTCCATTGACTTTGCTTGTTGGAAGCTGGCTGGGAAGGTCATAAATGGTGATCACATGATCCCAGGACACTGCAGTTATCATAAATACATGCCAGTTGCCAAATGCCTAAATTTTTATCATGGGGTTGTGGGAATGTTTCTCATAAGTCATAATTGCAAGAACCAATAGTAAATCAATGTTTTCAATGCCATTTTAATCTTGAACAGTCACTAAACCAATAGTTGTGAGTCAAGGGCTATCTCCTCATGCCACACCACAGATAAGGCCTGCTTCCATGTTGCTGCCAAATAGCAGTTTACAAATCACAAACCACAGAACCAGATTTCACCAAAGATCATAAGCATTTAGAAGGCCATGAAACAGAAGCTCTTCAGATAACCTGGTTCCAAGGTATTTACCAATTCATAGAGTATATTAATATGAATCATCTGAAGTTGACCAGTGCAAATGTTTTATTGATGGTATAATGTGTGTACCTAATCCAGTGCTGGCTGGTAAATCCTGAGAATGGAACTCCAAACATCTTGAACCTGCTGAGGCTGAGAAATACCGGTCTAATCTGAAGAGCCATTTTACAATCAGTTGTTCGTCATGAAATTAGCAATGCATGAGCCTAGGTGGCATCTCTCAAGTGTTCCCAGACATAGTTTGATTTCTATAGTTTGCAGACTTAAAACGATTCCTTTGAATAAGATCTTAGACACACATTTAAAACCGATAATGTTTCTGGAATTTCAAACTCTTTTCTCATTCACGTCACTGATCATGTCATACTTCCATTAGTTCTAGAGATCTGTGCTATCTCAAGCTTTTCAGAGTTCTTGTTGTTTTGGCATAGAAGTCCCCAGAAGAACAATATCTTTAACCCTTCTTAATTATTTAATGGCTTTTACCTTTATTTTTACTATACTCTGGAGTAAGTGGAGTTTCTCATCAGTTAACACTATTTTCCCCCAACTGTAATATTCCTTAAATATGAATTTGGATCATGCCTCCTTCTCTTCTATGTGAAATCGGCTTTTAATATTTCCCTAAATATAGAATATAAACTATTTTTATAATCTATGTCAAGATTACATTTAATACATGTAATTGATCTAAGTGGGTTTTTATCCTCTTTAATACGACAAATCTCTTGTGTGAAATATTCCTTCTTAATGATAACATAAAATAGATAAAGATAATTTTTAATGAAACTACAAGATCTGAATTAATTCATAGTTGGAGCATAGTTATTAAATTGAATAATATATTAGTGTCTGTGTACACATACATACACAAACAAAAATTAAAGGTTCTCTTCTGGGTAAACAAAATCAACAGTGGGTACTTAACACTGGCTAGTTTGTCAATAGACAAAGTTTCATTTACCTAAAAGCACAGGAGAAGAAATAGATTCACTAAGCCATCTGAGTAGACAGAGAAGTATCTAGGCACAACTTCTAATAATCATGCATCTAACTAAATTGACAAGGTCTGTGTGCATGCATGCATGTGCTTGTATATGTGGTGTAGGTCCACAGGTTTACTGTAAGAGTATTTTAGTATATAAATATGTTCCTTCTTTTTACATTAATTATCTTCTCATTGCATGCTAAATACAGTGGCAAATTCCCTATTTTTTGATTCTCCATCAGGGGGTAAAGCCACATTGCTAGAAAATTTTGACAGAGACATTTTGAAAAGTGAACTTTTGTGGAACAGGACATAAGACATGACAGTTTTATTTATTTAGCTGACGAGAAACTCAAGTTGTATCTGTGCAGGGAACAGTACAGGAAGGAACCTGTACAAGGTCAGGCTGAGACCATTACTAAAAACAAAGGACGAATCGGGTTTGGTAGGACAGTGGTCAGACCATAGTTTGTGCAACCAGCCTCCTCAAATGAAGACCTTTAGAACTTGGTCTTCAAAGCCCCTACCCAGTGCTCATTTACAGGCTGAACTAACCTTGATGTTTTCCCACAGATGATCAAGCTCTTTATGAGTGTATGTTCAAAGGAAGTTCCGCTACTGGCTTCTTATAAAGAATTTTATACAGAGCATTTGATTTCTATATTTTCTGAGATTTGCCTATCAGTCAAGTTCCCATTTGCAATCAAGAGTCAAGGGAAGTCAACAAATGTTTATCCTGAAGAATTAGGATCTCACCATCAGCTTTAGAAAGAGCTACATGTCTTGTGCACCATCTTGGGAAATACCAGTTTTCTCTGAAAACTCTGGAGGAATCCAAGCAGCAGAACTTTAAGCGATGAATATTTATAATATTATTATTTGAATAAGATTATACAAAAATAGGACTTTATGTGCACTTACAGAACATTACTACAACAGCAGCCTTACGTGTATAAGGAAGATCTCACATGACCCAGCATTCAGGTCATATTTCATCTTAGAAACAAAAACCAACAAAAATTGGAGCCAAACTTCCTGCACAATGCAAAGTTTTGTCCAATTTCCACGCCATTCCCAGATACAAAAACGAAGGTGCCTTTTATGCTGTATCCCCTCATTTGGAAAAGGTTCAAACACAACCAACCAGCAACAACAGTACCTAAATACTATAACTAGGAAGAATAAGGATTTCCTGTTGCTGTTTTTAATGTTGCATAAGCCTTAGGACTCTCCTGTTTGGGCTGCTTATACGTTTATTCATTCAAACAATTTGTATTACTGTCCATCTCTTTGCAGTGGCTCTGGGCAGTTAATCATAAATAAAAATAAGACCAGCAATAATCAAAAGGAACAAAAAGCAATGACAACCACCGTTCTATGATGTGCTGAAGGCCCAAATAAATCCCTTGCATTTTACAGATCAGTACAAGCAAATAAATGAGCAGCTTGTTTAACTACCTGATCCCAATGCTTAAAAGAATATCCAGGTCTCTAAAGGTTGCAGAAGGTAACAGGATCAAGAATATCTGCATAAAGAGCAGGGAAGGTGGCAGATAAATGCTGCTTCATGGGGTCCGTTTCTGTGTCAGAAATGACATGTTTCAGGGGCTATGCTTGATTACACTATAAAAAGTGTTTGTAGAAAAGACCTGGACCATGTCCATCATGTTGGATCTGGTGTAGTGACCAGAAACATCTGGAGACAGGCAATCTTGATGAGTATTAGGAGAGCAATGAAATATGGAAAACTCTCATTGCCTGTGCCGTATGATTGGCTGGATTCTTGCAGCTTGAATATGGCATGCCTAACAGGCTGATCAATGAATCATGCAACCTACCAAAATGAAAATACGCATCAGAAATAAGTAGGTGACACCAGATCAGCTATTTGAAGCATGATACATCCAAAGCTGTGCAAACCCAGTTTAGAGTTATTGTCATTCTAATTTGGTGGTAGCTTTCTGTCTTATACCAACAAATTGTAAAGGAAGTTTTTTATGTCTTATAATTTCCCATTCAATTGGGAAGGAAGAGAAGTTTTCCAATAGAAGTGAATATTTGCAACTCTCTGAGCTTGGTTGTTTCTTGCATTACTTGCAGATGTTTCATTACCCAACTAGGTAACATCATCAATGCTAGAAGGGAGAGGGTTTGCTCTCTGTTTAGACTAACACTTGTCTTCTTGCTGTTATGACATGAAATCTGACTTCTTGTTGGGTCTTCTGCTCACAATATTATTTAATGGCAAATTTACTGTGTTGTCTAATGCACTGTTATTCTCCTGCATACCCTTAGGAGAGGACAAAGAGACACACAGAAAGACACACACATACAGAGAGAATTATTTTCCCTGTATGGAATATGGTGGTTTCACAGGAATCAGTTAATGTTCTAAGACCCTGGATGTTCGAAAATAGGAGGAAAAGTTGGATGGAGGATGAGGGTGTGAAAGTGAGAGGCAGAAAAAAATAAGTAGTTTTCAAATATTAACAGTGTATGTATAAAATATTGTGAATAACCAAGCAGAAATTAATCCCACCCTGGAACGAGCAATGTTCTTGTAAGTTTTCCAAAAAAGTTAAGTAAGTTGGAAAGCTGTGTTTGATTTTGCTCTTTCATACAAATGAAAAGCAACAGCTTGGGAGAGAACCTTTATTTGCCGATGTTTCTCCTATACTCAGATACTCAGATACTTTATTGGCCAAGCATGGTTAGATATGCAAAGAATTTGACTCCGGTACAGCAACTCTCAGTATACTTGCAACAAAAAAACCCATAATGCATAATAATGTTAGTTATTTGTTAATTGTGCAGTCAATAGAAAGAAGTATTGTAAAGTGTGGAATTAATAGGTATGTATACACATTAGATAGAGCTAATGAACTTAATGAAGACAATTTTCATTAAGAAAAAAAAGCTTAAGCATTAATAATGTTTCATTACCGATCGTTGATTTCCTTTAAAGGAACTGATGGTATCTTTCTTTCACCTCTCTCTCTTTTTTATGATGGTAGTTTCTGTAGAAACCTTTCCTCTCTTTGTCCTCTTCTATCTGCAGGGTATTGACAGCTCTGACAAGACTTTGATTATCTAGTCAGCGGGAGCCCAAGACTTGTCACTTATCAGGTGTGAGCTGACAAGGCAGGCAGCTGATGAAACAATTGGAAGGGAGTAGAAAGAGGAAGCATAAAGCGGATTGGGATCTTCACCCCCCAAAATGGAGATCTGTCTAAGAAGGTAGAATGGTTTTACACCCTCATTATAATCTCAGATAAAGAGAGAAATAGTGGATCTGGAAGAAGCCACCAAAGTAGGGACAGTCAGAAATCCATATGATTGATAGAGAGAAACAGAGATAGAGATGGATAGAGATAATGTAGATAGATAAATGAGAGAAAGAGAGATGAGAGAAAGAGAGGTGGAGAAAGAGAGAGATTTTCACTCAACTACCTCATTCTAGACTGATTTTCAAGCTGCTGTCTTCCCCACCAAAATGAAAGTTAGCTGCTGATGTCAAGGCCTTACTGGATATCCATCTCCAACTTTTTATTAGGAGTGTAAAGACGCTGGGCCTGTCAGCCAGAAGGTCAATGGCTCAAGTTTGAGACCCAAGTGTTGTCTGCCTAGCTCCTGTCAACCTAGCAGTTCAAAAGCATGTAAAAATGCAAGTAGATAAATAGGTGTTGTCTAATTTAGGTGGGAAAGGTAACAGCATTCCGTGTGCCTCAACATATAATCATGCTGGCCACATGACCATATCTTCAGACACACTAGCTCTTTGGCTAGGAAACAGAGATGAGCACAGCCCCATTGAGTTGCCCATGACTGACAGGGCAAACCATGTATTCAAATTCAAGAAAGTGTGTCTTTGTTTTAGGCTACATTTAGGAGGAAAATTTCCTTTCCATGTGTTCAACTGATATTGTTAATGGAACCAAAATAGCAGTATCCACACAGAAGGGAGAGATATTGACAAGTTTGGGGAAATGTCAAAATTGCCAAAATAGCTCATACAGAGGAGAGGGAAGGAGCCAAGAGGCAATAATTATTCAGGTGTCATTTGAGATTGAACCGACCTAAATCTTGATACCAGGGGATAAAAGTGAACTGAAACACTGGCATCTGCTGATATTTGTATGATTCAGATTTTTTTTTCCAATGGAGCTTCCTAGATTACAGCTGTCCATCTCAGGAAAATACAAAAAATCCAAGAAGATTAAATTAGGGGAAATGTTTGAAAAATGCAAACATTGGCTGAAATTTGTGCACAAAAATGCATACACACTGAGAAATATGTATCAAATGTAACACCTTTCCAAGCAGATTATTTTTGTTATAATATAATCTGCTAGAGAAACAGAACAGAGGGAATTCAAGATGAGCTAGACAAAGACAAAAACTGATAGAAATCAAAACTGTCTCATAAATGGTCTCTCTCCTCGACACATCTGGATATATGGGGAAATTGAAATGTGAGAATTATTTTCTTGCCAACTGAGTGCTCAAAAGTACGACTTTTCTCATTTGTAATTTTCCTTTCTTGGAGGAGAAGTCCAAGTGAGAGATAGTAAAGGTTGGATCGGTAGCAACTATGCATGATCTATCATGACGATTATTTTGAGAAAAGTTTTAAGAAGCTCTAGAATGTCATGGTTGTTTGCATACCACAAATCTTGGATATAGCTACAGTCACTACTAACTCTGGTCCAATCTATCTGTCTTAAAGGATGGCTGTCTATAGTCACCAAAAAGGAGCAATGTGAAGAATGGCTGAAATCCAGACTATTCAACAGCTGCTTTTATTGGATCAATGGATTAATCTGCTGGTGTAAAAAATAAAATCTGTCATTCTCAGGTAAGATTTCTGATCCAGTGTATTAAGGAATAAGAAATAAATTCCGAAAGGCATCAGTAATGCACTGTTATTTATTTTGAAAGTGGGGATTAAATTACAGGATTAATAACAATGAAGCAAGGTTGAAACTGTGTTCACAGAGACCTGTATTTATCATACTGTCAACCTGGGTATTCCAGTTGCTATCCCAGTGAAGTTCTTTGGAAATTCAGCAGAATTTCTTCACCATTTCTGATGATGGGTGAGGAATATGGTTGTTACCTGCAATTAGGTTGTTATGATTACACTAGAAACACTTAATCTGGGGTGGAAATTAACTATGAGTTCCAAAATATGTCATCAACCACATGTCCAAACACACATAAGAAATCCAACTTTTTTTAAAAAAAATATATTACACAGACATGTTGAGTGAATACAATACTAGATTTGTATCTGGCCTCAGTAAAGTGACAGAGTTGGAAAAGATAAATATAGTGATGGAGAGATGGGTGAGGATTTCACAAAGCAGTGAGAATTTCATTCATTGCATTTGAAGCTAAAAACTTGTCGTAATCCACAGCATTTCTTCACATGGAAGTAAAATGAATTTCAGAGTAAAACAGCAATGAAGTGGGAATTAAATTATCTAATACAGGAGTTATTTAGGCAGGATTCTGAGTGCCTACTTCTTAAAACTAAGATGAAATTTGGTTTACAGTGTTGTCTGTCCAAACACCACTCTGATTCTGAGATTGGGTTACCACCTCTTTTTTGAAGGCAAGGTCCTCTTTTTCAGAAGTGCTTTTTAATGGGAAACGCTGAATGGATTGAACTTTGTAACTTTTCTTATCTAATGGTTGAGAGAATAAAGACACATTGGAATGTTCATGACTCCTGGTGACCACATAGATCCATGACATTTATGCAGAAGTGACTTGTAATTGCCTTCTTCCTTGACATTTGATGCAACTTCCGAGATCCTTGGGACTTCCATTGGGCTAACTAGTCCAACCCCACTCAGGTTTATTGAGATCAACCAAGGTCATCTACTTGCTGTCACTTGTTGAGCAATTACCTGGGGATTTCATTTGGATTATTGTTTTGGTAAGAACCTACCTTGTTCTTTTAATTCTGATTTTCATAGCCTTTGCCAAGGTACTAGATGCTTTCAGCCAACATCAATTGTGAGCTATATTCATTAACAAAATAATCAAAGGCATTTGTCCTTTCTTCCATTTCCTTTTTTTTAAGAAGGCCTCACTACATTAAGTGATCTCTGCATATACATGCGGACACAGATATGCATGCACACCATTAAATCCTTCTGTTAATATAAAACAATTGTAGAACTGGTTGGCAAATTAAAGATGGTTGTTATTGATTCCAAAAATACTTTTGCTTTCAGCAAAATACATTTTTAATTACTTTCCTACTAGCTGTCATTTTTCATAAACCAGTCTAGACAACTCGTGCCAAATCATGCAAAAACTGATTTCAATGAAACGCCTTCCCCTAATATTAAAGATCTGAAAATATTCATATTTCCTATATATTTGAATCGAAAGTAAGGAGGAGGAGAAAAGATGCCCTCATTTCACATGCAGCTCTGGCAAAACCAAGAGTCCTATTTAGGAAATAATTACTTTAACTGATTAGCTTTTTTGTTTTGTTTTTTTTAAGTGAATCTGCATGTTTAGGAAGAAAATTTAAAAGCTAAATAGTAGAAGTCCATATGATATGCAGCTTATTTTTTGCTCTTCCTTTTTCTAATAATCTGTCAGCTGAAGCTTCAGATTTCTCTTTTCCTGAAACAGATTACTGCAAAGATCAAAATCGAGCAAAATCTGCATATCCATAGCTTTTTAAAAATATGCATTCTCCAGTCCGCCTTTATGCTTATTTATCTTGAGCACATCAGGATAGAGAGAGGAAACAAGTCACAATCTTAAGTTCTATTTTCTTCACACTTTCAAGAGGAATGATTAAACCAAGTGGTAGTAAGTAAATGGAAGAGAGAAAGAGAGAGAATATACTGGTATAGAATTTGCTTTTAGCATCAGAATCAATGTCCAAATCTAAAATTGATATAATTGACTGTTAATTAATTCCCTTGATATTTTCATTAGCACATCCAAGCAACAAGTCTTGTGTTTGGCACTTTTGAATTATTCAGGAAGAATTCAGATGTGCTGTAATGAAAGCGTTATTCAGTTGCTTCTATGCCTGCTAATAATGTTAACAGCAAGGTGTGTTCCCTCTCTCTCCTTACTGAACAAACAATGTAAGATTTTCAAAATGCAGCATTTAGTTTAGCAGCCAAGGCCCCCCTTATTATCATTTCTTCTTCCTTCTCCATAGATGGCTGAACAAGTGGGTATTTTCAATCTGATTTCATGATATCAAGGTCTTAAGATTGCTGTTGAATGGAGAAATCACTCTCTCTTTTTGGCTGTTCTCCTAAATTTGATTCTCTTGAATCAGAAATTCCAATATCGGATGGGAAGGAAAAAGAGCACTGATTAGAATGACTTACTGAGGTTGAACTCCTAGGCCAGGTCCATACCTAAATGCTTTATCCTTGTTACCAACTTGTAGTCTTTAAAGTGGTGGAAGGGACAAACAATTCCAAACATGTCTCAGAAGTCACTGCAGCAATTATATTCCATATTAATGGCAAGACCTGAAATGAGATCCTGTTCCCACCCCATCTAGAAGTTAAGGGTTTATGTCGTCCCATTTATAGCATACTAAGGCTAAGTGTGATTCTCAGGCTTGCAACAATTGTGCATCTCTGTATTAGCTTTCTTTAGCCTGTCATTGTGTTGTTAAATTTGGGGGAAGTTGTGCCTAATTAAGAAGTCTAAAATAGTTCTGAGGGGATGGGGTAGACAATCTTGAAGGGATAGATCCATACAACAATCTCTGTATCTTCAGTTGTTTTTTCTTGTTTTGTTTTTATAGATGTAATAACTTTACGGACTTCTTTCACTTTGCTTCATAAAATATATTGCAACGTAAAATACATTTCCAAAAATTAAAACATGTTATTCTGCACTTTCTATACATGCATGCCATTTGCCTTTGTTTTGTCCAACCTTATCAACTTCTTATCACATTATTACTTCATTTTCTTTCACAGTTGCTCTACAGATTATGTTAATAATACAGCTGCATGCATAGCTATGTTTATAACAATATTTCCAGTAACCAAGATCCTTCCCTGATTCCACTTTGATTTCACTTAGTTTAGTCATGATCAGATTCCCTCACAACTAGTATCTGCAAGCCAACTTTTGCTTGCGATTTTAAACCCTAGTTCAGAGGAAAAACATACTTATTGCAGAACAAGGTGGCTCACAATAGATTATCTGTTTATTATAACCTAATTATTAAAAAGAAAAGAAATCAGTTTGCCCAGGAAAGTATGGGGTAGTTTGTAGTATGGTAATAGCCCCCTAATTATAGCAAGGAGAACATCCTTGTAAAAAGGCCAAGGAAGTTCTAGTTTCACTATATTATAACTAGATAAGGTTACTTAATAATGTAACTAGCCCAGAATTATCCACTGAGATCTGTTGCTTTTAACCCCCACATAAAATATCAGAGCCAGCACTGCTGGTAGCCTTTTTGTTGTCTTTAATTCCATTTTTATGGAGTGAGGTACTAAGTAGCAGGAATCTCATAAATCTTGGTGATCTAGAAGAACAGTCTGGAGGGGACTAGATGGCGTGCTTGATGGATGCACTATTCTTAATGCACTTGCCTCTTTCCTGAGGGATTATGAGTCTGAATTTAGCTAAAAAGAAAATGATCTGCTTCTCAATGGATGGCATTAATGTTCATAAGCAAGGTTCTGAACCTATTACGTGGAGATTGAAGCAATCTTCAGTCACCTGTAGGGCTCACAGGTTATTCTGAAGAAGGGTTATAAAACGTTTTAAAGACCACACCTCTTTGCTTAGCATTCTCAAAACGTTTTGCCTTCAGCCCACCATGTGGATGTATCCCTAGAATTGCCCACTCACCCATGGAGAGCAGAAGAAGGTATTTGTGTTGTCTACCAAATAAAGCTTAAGAAGACAAGTTGGAAACTGGGAGTTTGTGAGTTTTAGTCTTGTCTTTGCCATGAAAGCCAGGTGGGTGATCTTGGGCCAGTTACCCTCACTCTCAGCCCAACTCACCTCACAGGGTTGTCATTGTGGGAAAAGTGTTTTCAATATATTCACTGCCTTGCATTATTTGTAAAAATAATAATAATGGTGGGATACAAATAATAGATAAATAATTTTTTATAATCACAGTAAAGTAATTAGGAAGAAACTGCCAAATTTCACTATAGGGAAAAAACTGTTTGAGAAGGACATGGCATTGTTTCATTGAAGGGTTATCAGATGGAATACAGATAGATGAAGCGCATTATGCTAGAGTTGCATTATGTTATGGTCCAAATTCCAGGGGAGAACAGAAGTGAAGGGTGCCTAAGGTAGATGAGGCTGAGTAATGTAGCTCCTTATTAAGTTTCCTCTTTGGATAAGGTAGAAGTTTGCCAATGAAATTAAGTGGGAAATTAGACTGCTAAACTTTGGCAGGGCAAACCAGAAGAGCATTTGCACCACAAAATGGGGGGATTATTACCCTTTTTCTCTAGAAGCCTAGAAGCTTCCATATCAATGATTATTTGCACGTGTTCATAATTTTTCCGAAAAATATTTTTTTCTAGCTATGCAATGCAACCACTACATTTCTTAAGATGCCAGGCGTCGTAAACAAGATACGCTTTCATAACTAAGAAATCACATATTGAACTTTTCCCTGTGTGAGGTCAAGCCAGTAGAAGCAATAACAAAGGAGAAGAGTTTCAAAAGTTTCTCTTTTAAAAAAAGTTTGCAAAATTCTGCATTACATAAAGCATAGAGCAAACTATATTGTCTGGTGGTCATCTTTTCCAAAAGAATATGCTATTCCAGCATAATCAGATGCGTGGTGAAGTTAATAGCTATTGGGATCACCTACCAGTCAAAATACTTATTTGCTAGTTCAGCAAGACTGAGCTAAGAGTCATTTTCTATTCCTTTGCAATGGAAACGGTCAAGATTAATTCTCCATTCATTTGAAAACAAAAGAACAAAGGTGAGGACAAGATCCCAGGCTGTCAAGAAGCAGCAGGCAATGTTATGCATCTCCTATTCCCTCTCCTTGATAATGTTGGAGCCATTATGTAAATCAGAAGTAAGAGCCTATTCCAGTAGATGCAAGAGGAACAATTTGGCATAAAAAAATCACAAAGCCTCTTCTGACAACCACAGCTCAATCAAGGTGGCAGGTCTATCAATGGCCTCAGGTTGGGCTGCTTGATTGACAACCAGCAGATGATGGAGGAATGAGATTGTCAGGGTAGCTGCTGATCACCCCTGAGTTGTTTGTAATGACTGAAAACAAAGAATGGTTGCCCAAGGTGATCTCTTGTTTTACAAGCAAGACATGAGACTAACATTCACTGTGTCTTATGTCATGATTTCACCAACATGGCACTCTCAGAATGAAAATGGTTCTCCCATCTTCCAAGGCAATGCAATTTTAATCAGAGCTATGAATCTTTTTTGCATTTTGCTATTTATGTACCATTATAGAAGTGTTAGTTACAGAATTCAAGAGAATGAATTCTGTGCTGGCAAATATGACACAAATATGTGTTGATCCATCGAGTCAATAATTACAGTGGCTGAGCAGTTAAGATGCTGGGCTTGTTGGCCAGAAATCTGGCAGCTCAGCAGTTTGAGACCCAAGTGCCTTGTAACTGCGTGAAATTCTGTTACTTGCTCCAGTTCCTACCAACCTAGCAGTTTGAAAGCATGTAAAAATGCAAGTAGATTAATAGGTACTGCCTAAATTGGTGGGATGGTAACAGTGTTCTGTGCACCTTGGCCATGGAAGTGCCTCTAGACAAGGCTGGCTTCTTTGGCTGTGAACTGGAGATGAGCACCACCCCCTAGAGTTGAACACAACTGGCAGGGGAAATCTCTACCTTTACCTTTTTTTAACACACTTGCTGCTGCCTAGATTTTAGGCAAAAGTCTCTAGCCCTACATGGATGTACTAAGGATGTTTACTTTCCATCAAACAGATCTCTTCTACCATGGAGCTGCAACTCTTTGGTTCTAATCTCAGGCCTTAGTCCAAAATAGAGGGTCATGCAGTCTTCATTAATTTGCTGTCCTGCAGCTCCATCTCTCCAGTCATCATCTCAGGTGGAATACATAGATGCAGATAGTCCTTGATTTACAATCATTTGTTTAGCAACCATTTGAAGTTACAATGGCATTGAAAAAGTGACTTGCACTGACCAGTCCTTGCACTTACAACTTTTGCGGCATCCCCACAGTCACATGATCAAAATTCAGGTGCTTGGCAACCAGCAGGTATGTATGGTAGTTGAGTGTTCCAGGTATCTTAGGATTGCCGTTGGTGATCTTCTCAGCCAGCTTCCGACTAGCAAAATCCATGGAGGAAGCTGGATGATTCACTGAACAACTGCAGTGATTTGTTTAAGAACCACAGCAAAGAAAAGACATAAAATCAGGCACAACTCACAAATATTCTCCTTTGAAATCTTGCATGTCCTTGATAAATAATAATACTCATCCTCAATCTGGGGATCTCTAAAGATAGGGGGCAACAAGTCCAATAATTTTTTTACTGACATGGCCGTTGGATTGTACTGTCAGAAATGACATCTGGAGAGCACCAGCTAGTGGAAAATGGTTATAAGCATGAATGTTGTGATTTTATTACTTCATGCTAGATTTTCATTATGTATGTACGAGTCATGTATTTTTAGCTTCATTTGGATTTACAGCAGCCAGCAAAAAAATCTTACCAGGTTTTATGTTTGATCTAGATGCCCCTGAAATATTAATCACACATATGTCCATTAATTATTTTTAAACTCAACTTTTGTCAGAAAGCTGATTAATAAATAAGTTTAAAAAGTATTAGAAAATGGAAATATTTAATTAAACAAGATGTTCCATGACCAATCAAAGTAAAATTAAGTCATGCTAATATGCTCTGAAGATTTAATTATTTGTAAATATGGTTAATGAATATTGCTCTGGGCAAACGTTTTATAACCCTAAATGTTTTACTATCTTGATGTTTTAAAAAAATAATGCCCAAAGTCTGTTTAGATACAGAATCTTAATTCTGAAGTTTCCTTTTGTGCACATCTTTGTACAAGTCCCATGTGATCTGTAAAACAAGTTTTTAAGGTAGGCTAGGCTGAGAAACAGTGCATGGCCTAAAATTACTTGAACAAACTACAGATCTGAGCAAACATGAACCCTCTTCAGAGGCATCTGGTGCAAACCACAGTGTTTCAAATACAATGAAACACGTGTTGCGACATCGCAATGCAAACTCCATCACTTAATACTGGTGTACAAAGTCATTAAAAACGGTAAAGGTTTCCCCTGCCAGTCGTGTCCAACTCTAGGGGGCAGTACTCAACTCCCATTCACAGCTGAGGGGGGCAGCATTGTCCAAAGATGCTTCCGAAGTCATGTGATCAGCATGACTATACACCAAGGCGCACAGAACACTGTACCCACCAATGGTAATACCTATGGATCTACTTGCAGTTTTACATGCTTTCAAACTGCTAGGTTGGCAGGAGCTGGGGCAAGTAACGGCAATGGCATAACGCAAGTACATAAGGGACCGAGTTGTCATTATCACATTATGATGCACATTTTATCATTGGTCACCTTGATCTCCTCTCTGGACACCCGAGCCTCAGGTTTTTTTCTGCCCTGCTCAAAACGCTAATCAATGTGCTTTTTTGTTGTTCAGTCACTAAGTCACGTCTGAGTCTTTGCAACCCCATGGACCCAAACATGCCAGACCTTCCTGTCCTCCGTTGTCTCCCAAAGTTTGCTCAAATTCATGTTCCTTGCGTCAATGTTGCTATCCAACCATCTCACCCTCTGCCATCCCCTTCTCCTTTTGCCTCCAGTCTTTCCCAGCATCAGGGTCTTCTCCAAAATTAATGTGCTACCTCAGTTTTATTTGAACAGATAGATCAATTCAGCCCAGTTAAATGGTGGAATAACGATCCTGATCTACCTGCGAAAGCCATCTCAGATTTCCTTTTCTCTAAAATATCGCAATCCAGCCAACAGGATTCCAACACAGGGCAGATGGCAGCGAGGTTCACGCAGCCTAGAAGGATTTCCTATAAAAGTTCACAAAAGCCTGCGTACATTGATAAAGGTGTACGAAACATCTATTTCTAAATAAAGGATGCCTTTAAAAAAAACATTGGTACCTAGTTACCTAGTTGAGGCAATATGTACAGGTGGATATAAGAGGTTTAAACAAGGGTTGAGTTTAGACTTATAGTAAATAAATAAATAAAAGACTTATAGTATTTAAATATCCCAACCTACCTGAGAAAGTTTGGGCAAAGTGATATACTTGACTTTAAAAAAAAAATAAACCTCAATAGAGAAATGCTAAAGTAGTATTATCATCTCATTATCAGTTGCATGAAGTGTCAACTTTGAAAGTATCGCGGTGTCATCTCGAAATGGCACTGTCTCCGGTAAATCACGCTGTTGAAAAAGAAACTTCAAAGCAAAAGCTATGCCACTTTGCGATGCCAACATTTTGCTGAGGTATTTATTTTTTGAGACAAATAAAAATCTATTCAGAGTTTTCTAAGAATGGAGAGGAATTCATTACTCAGGCTGACATCATAAGACTAAAAAGAAGGGGGGGGAAAGGCAGAGGGAAAAAAAAAAAGATCCGGAAGAAAATATGCACAAATATTCTAATTAAATGTACGTGCAATCCAGCCCTAGACTTCTTGGTTAAAAAAAATCATTGTTTACGACAGCAGATTTGTGTGTGGATCTGACCAGTTCCTTTTCATGCATTACAAAGCTTGTGAGTGTCCAAAGGGGAATATCAGATACTTCATTTGAATGCATTTGAATGAATTAATCCATATCTCACAGCGATGTCCTATTTATTTGTAAGTAACTTTCATTGCATTCAAAGGCTTATTTCACATAGAGCAGAAGCTTGGCTCACCGTCTCATGAAGACTTACAAATTTGCTTGTGCGCATCTTAATTCTCACCGAGTGATCGATGGCCAATCCAGTGATAACATTTGCAGACTTGAGGAACAAAGGGAATATGCAGCTTTTGTTTCGAAAGTAAATCAAATCGGAAATTGACGCCTCCCAATATACGTGTGGCAACAACAGCAGCGGCAGCAATGGAAAAACATTAAGGCTCTGAAGAATTCAATTTGGAGATTTGATTCAAAGGTGACTGGAATCTAATTGAAAAGTCAAGTCAAATCATCTGGTCACATTGGACGTTTCTGAATCACTTCTGCACATGCCCAGCAATGGCTTTTTCCAAATGAATTGGGAAATCCAAATTCAAATGATCCCACGAATAAGTTGATTTGATCGACTAGATTAAGCAGATGTTCTGCCAGATTTAAAGATGACCTCGGAGTAGAAGCTGTGGTATCAGCAATTTGGAAAAATGCAGTTTATTTCATGGTCTCCACAAGGTCAACTGGACATTTGGCCACCCAAGCTTTCATTCGCCTGCTCCTTTTATTGCAGCCATGAATTGCATGCTGCGAGATGGGCGGCCTATACATTTAATAAAGAAATAAATGTTGAAACACGCACTTCCTAACTGAAAACCGAAGGGAAATGGTACAACTGTAAAAACAATTTTGATATTTTGATTCCACATATTTGGAATGGAGCAGGTCCAAGTGCTGCCAAATAGGAAGTGAACAAAATCTTCAAGATCCTGTAATTGGAGGCATAATATCTGTCAAGATATTGCTTAACTTTCCAGATGTCTTAAAAAACAACAATATCAGTGGATACTTGGCCTGAGTGAAATCCTTCCACACATAATTCGATGAACCTGGATCAGCTAAAAGATTTACAAACTATAATGTGCTAATCAAGAAGCCCCCAACCCAAGCCCTTGCCAAGTTTCCTTCAATGGCTTTTAGAAGGAGGTTGTGTAGGACCTCAGTGGCCGATACAATGCAGAAGAAATGGAGGGGGATGTGATTTCTGAAGCACATATGTGATTCTAAGTAAATCTGAACTGGTGCCTGAGAAATGTTTGCCAATTAAAAAAGAAAGTCCTACAACACAATCACAAGATGATATGTATCATATGGCCTCCTGGCTGTTGGGAATGTTTTTGCTTTGCATAACTGAATACATTTACACCACCTAGAATGTACACAGCAGATAAGTGGGGCAGGGAGGAAAACAAAACCTATAGGCTTTGCAGGGAATGGAGCCAGGCAAGTGCACACTTTTGCACACTTGCGTTCCTGTGGGGCTTCTGTAAGTCTGAAGAGCGACCGGTCTCCTGAAGAGCTAAGGGTGAAATCTTCAACACTTTCTCCTCTTTATCCAAGTGACAAATTAGCCTGGAAGATCAAGCCCAGCCCCAGTTTTTATGGTTCCATGCCAAGTGAATTTCTAACCTGGTTGAAAAATGCATTTCTTGTCTGATCTTTGCTGGGAATACCTCCACCTACTGAACTTTGCAGGTGCAGATTGTGATGACTCCCTCCATGTACACTTGACCTTTGGAGAGTCCACAAATACATTTCTTGGCCCCAATGCTGAAGCATTTCCCATTCTCTGTTTCTTGATTGGTGCTTGTTGCCTCTTCGCCAAGGATTTACCAGTCTGACCCTACTGAGCACTGCTTTCTACAGTGGACCTCCCAAATAAAATAAAGCACAATAAACAAAGTCAGTGTACAATAAAACAAAGAACCCCTGAGCCTCTTTAGGGATGAAACTTCCAAACATTGTCACTCAAAGGAAAAGAGTATAGATGGTCCTCAACTTATGACCATTTGCTTACAACTGATTGAAGTTACGACCATGCTGGAAAAAAATGATGTACAATTGGTCCTTATACATAAAACCGTCACAGTATCTTCACAGTTATGTGGTCAAACTTCAGGTGCTTGGCGACAGGAATATTTATGATGGTTGCCAGATTTGTTCAATAACCATAACACGGCAATAAAGGTTGTAAAATTATCTACAACTCACTTAACAATCTCATCACTTAGCGACCAAAGTTCCAGTTCCAATGGTCGCTTTAAACTGAGGACTACTGTATAGCTTTTTCTATTTCATTAAAGAACATGATATTTGAAGGAACACAGTGGTTGGCTGTCTTATGAATTTCCCTGTATTCTTTTTATTCAGATAAATTCAACAGTTTTTACTTTGGTTTGTTTATTCAGGAAAACAAAATACAGCCTCCTCCCCACCAAATCTTCATTACTGAGAAGATATATTTCTAATTCAGGAAATAAAATTAAACTTAACAAAATCACATTTTTTATTGGGATGTTCATTCTTGTATAGTTTGAAATATGTTAAATGAATCCAAATCTTATTATAATCAAGCTTCTTTGGTAATTGTTTTGTTGGGTAGGGTGACATATATTGAAAAGATTATTCTTAAGACTTAATTTTCTTAATTTCTGATGACAAGGCAGAAATTTCACATTCATCTTTTTTTTTCCAGAAAGAGCAAAATGTTTTTTTTTAATTCAACCCAAAAATTAGATCCAAAAATAAGCCTGAAGTCACTACAAAATTCTACAAAAACATTTTGTCAAGCCCAGACTGGTCCTGACAATTTAGTCTCATTTAAATTAGTCAAGCTAACTTTCTCAGTTCCACAAATCTGAATATAATCCCATTAAGAAGAAAATTAGGCTAAAATCTCTCCTTTTTTAGCCATTTTTTGATTCTCAAAGAGGCTCCATCTGTTTTGAATTTTACCCTTCAAAAATTAATAGTATAATACTTTATTATTTTAAAATTAATAGCATAATATAATACTTTATTATTCAGTTGACCATACCAAAGCATGAGCATCAACCACAATTAGATATAATAAAATCAGATAGGGTAAAATACAGTGAAATACGATGAAATAAGCTCTGCTGAGATAACATAGATTAAAATAAAATTTTAAAAAAGGTAAAGGTTTCCCTTGCCAGTTGTGTCTGACTCTAGGGGGAGGTGCTCATCTCTGATTCATAGCTGCGGGAGCCAGTGTTTGTCCGAAGACGCTTCCATGACCAAGTGACTATATGGCGCATGACTATACGCCGTGGCACACAGAACGCCGTTACCTTCCCACCAATTTAGGTGGTACCTATTTTTCTACTTGCATTTTTACATGCTTTCAAACTGCTAGGTTGGCAGGAGCTGGGGCAGGAAAGGGAGCCCATTGCGTTATGCAGCGGCACTTGGGTCTCAAACTGCCAAGCTGCTGACCTTCCGGCTGTCAAGCCCAATGTCTTAACCCTTGGCCAATAAGATAAAGATAAAGGAGTTAGAAAAAATAGTATAAAGCAATACATAAAGAGAATCTTAATTCTGAATTTTAAAGTTCAAAAACTGTGTGTTTAAAAGAGTTCATCGCCTTTGCATGCAACCTCTAATGTCACAATAGAGTGACCAAAGAAGGAGTCCTGTGAACATCCTGAGGAAGGGGGAAATATGAGATAGAGTTTTCTAATTCCTTACATACCTTCCCCTCCTACCGACCAGATTCTATTAAGAGGAAGAAGGAAATGTCCAGGGGCAATGCAAGCTGACATCTGGTTGATATCTACAATAGAGAAACCTTGTGAATTGTGAAAGCCATGTTTTGGCTTCGCTGTTTTGTCCATCAGTGCTCTGCAGAGCAAGGCCGATTGGTGAAGACTTCTTCAAATTCATTCTGGAACAAGAAGGAGAAACCGGGAGAAGCAGATGGGGCTGGAATCAAATTCTTAAGAAGAAAGATGGCACGTTGGTCTAGTCAGATGAGGGAAGGGTAAGGAAGAGCTCCAGGAATTTCTGGACTGGTGCAGTTGCCATTAAGACATCTGCTCATTTATTATGATTGTTCGAAAGCTTCGCATTTCTATATCATCGCTCCTTCTCTGGCCTTTTCAAAAATGACAAAGAACAGTGTCATAGAATTTCATCAAAGGGGGTTGCAAAAAGAAGTGCTGAAAACATTAGCTTTGGTCGTTAGCAAATTAGTGCTTGGTTTGAAAGTAAGTTAGGTAGAAAGGACAAGTTTTCTGCAATGTACAGCACTATCACAATTTCCTCAGATTTTTTTTGAGTAACACACGATTCAGTTGATGCATTTGTGCAAGAACCTTTTAAATTATTTATGGAACTTATAACATTCACAGTGCCATCCCTTAAACAATGTTGCAGAAAGTCCTCTGATTTTTTATTTCCTCTATCTACATTTCTATTCTTTAAGAAGGTTCAGTTTTGGTATGGACAATTTTTTGTTGGTCAAAAGTTGCATTTAACATTTGGATACTTTGAGAACTGACTGGGTTTGAACCATATATGGGTGGAATTGGGATTGGGCCCACAAGTTGCTCATTCTAATTTAATCTTTAAGCCATGAACAGCTGGAAGACAAGAAAAAATATCCACCCAACCTGTAATTACCTATTAACCTTCTACCTGTTGTGGCCTAAAATATTCAATATTGGTTCTTAGAACCAGACTTTAAAATGTCTAGAAGGCAGAGAAGGTAGCCAAATCAAACAAAAGCTGATCAAAAGAGCCATGCCCCTTAGAGGTTGGAATCATCCAGTTACATAAATCTCTTTTGCATCATCCCTAACTCTACATTGGCATGGGTTTGGTAGTCCCCGAACACTTTGCTATTGTTAGATTTCATTCTAGATCAACATCTAAGTAAAGGAGATTTACATTATAAGAGATGGTGGTGTGAATAGGCTTAAATCTTTGGAGAATTAAGTGTATTGCAGGAATTCTTAATGTTGGTAAGGATGATAAAAGTATTTCTGGAGGGGAAATTCCCTATGGATTGTGTCCCTATGCCATTAGTAACAATTTTGTATTCCAACAAACAGATTTGTGCGACTTCAGGATCCAATTCTGTATCATGAAGAAAATATATTTCCTCTCAAAGTACAAAATGGATTTTAGCACTAGACCAGATTTTACATTTGCAGTCTCCTAACACTTTATGCTTCCTTGAGATCGGTTTAAAATCTAAAAACTTAGAAGAAATGTGGCATTCAGATTCTAGTTTGCAGTATGACACTTAGCATACTGCATCTTTGACTTATTGTCTTCTACAATGATCCAAACACAGGAATTATGCATAATCAAAAGCTGAAGAAAAGTTCTCAAATGCAGTATTTTCATATAGTCATTAAACATCAAACAATTTTTAAAACTTTTTTCAAGATATGGGTTGTGCGATTACAGTGAAAAAAGATGAGAAGGACAAGAAAAGGAGTTCGCTGAGACTGAACAGATACTCAGGTTGAAATCTTTGCAATCTTTACCAATACTCAGAATTTAGCAGCATAGAAAATGATACTTTGGTTGGCACAAATACCTTTGGTTAGCACAAATATTTTGAGGTCAAAATAACTCACCACTTTCTTGTTGTGTGTCAAGCCTAATCCACCTGGGTAAGACTAGTCTTCAGTGAAAGATCTTTAATGCTAGTAAATACAGAATCTTGGAAGAGGACATCTCAGAATTTCCCATCCCCATTTATGGTGAGTACATCGAGACAGGTTCTCTTTGCATGGTTTGAAATGTTTCTTCACACAGTTCCTTCAACCTAGATTGAATTGCTCTTTATAAGATAAGTTGCTAATGGACTCCATGCTGTCTCCTAATTGTTTAGGCATGCTGATTGTTCCATTACTTTTCCAGTCTTCCCACAGTCTTTCACATCAGGATCTGTTAGACATAAATGACATCCCTGCTCCCAAAAAAACAAAACAAAACTTACAGGAATGTAAGGGAAGAGTAGAAGAAATCACCAACAAGCATAATACAGAGCTATAGGTTTTGCCCATAAGGATAGAACAAAGCAAGTTCTACTAATCAGCCTCTGGAAAATCCTTAGATGGAATAAAGCTTCAGATGGATTAATTAATAGGAGGAGGAGGAAATAGGAAGTATGGAAGAGCGAAATAACAGTCATTTGATTCCAAGGGAACAGCCTTTGGACTGCTGTTATTTTCACCATAAATAAAACTCAAAGATCATAAGCATCAGAGGCAGTAAAATTCCATTTCTAGATCCTTTTCATTCAAGCAAGTAGTCTCTTCTGAGTAAGGAAACAATACGCTTAATCTGGCCCTCAAGACAAGGCAGTGCCATCTCTAGGCAATCTAAAAGCGGGGTGCAAAAGAAGAATGCCAAGGTTAGGTTGCTATGGTCTCTTTATTTAAGCATAGGAAACCCCTAAGATAAAGCTGTATTTCAAAAGGTTGCTTGTCCCAAATCAGCAGTATTGCCCTACCAGTGCTGAACCTCTTCCTGTGAATTTCCTTAAAGTTTGCGAGAATTGCAAATGGCAGGCAGTAGAGAAAATATAAATTATAGTTGTTATTACATGGAAATTAGGAAACACTAGTTCAGGTATAGAGCTAATTGTTGGCAGCCAAACTCTTTGAGCAAAACATTGCTTCTGAACTTCAGAGCTTTGGATGCAATTCTTGCTATTTTTCCTAATAAATAAATAATTTTGAAGATTATCTAAAATTATTTTACAGCTTTTTAATCATTGGAAACTGCATTTAATTACTCTCCTTGCACTCCAGAGCCACGAGATGCGGTAAAATATTTGGCAGGTCAATGTACGGAGGAAATGCTTCAATTCTAGATTAATTAAAGATTTTTCCCTCTCTTATTCTTGTCCATTAACAGCCACCATGGTTTTTTCTATGGATGGTCATCATTACCGACAGAAATAGGACTATAAATTTTTGGATAATGAAAATGTCAGCCAGAAGAGCAGTCTATCATCCTGTATGCTGATACAGTGAGTCCTTTTTTCCTGCTGTCTCACTTTTTCCTCCCTTGTTTCTGAAAAATGCTTCCAAAAAAGAAAAGCATTCAAGAAATTTGGAAAACATGAATTTCTTTGTGTGTAAGATGTTAATTCCTTTAATCAAAGAAGATCTGCCATCTATTTTCTACTCCAGACATACTCAAAAAGCAAATACATTTTGTGGGTTACCTTATAAAATGAAATCATTGACATATGTTTCCCCTTTTGGTGCTGGAAATGAAAAAAAATTAGATTATATAGAGCATTGTATACATACTATTAATGTCCACAACTGAATAGATCATTCTTGTATACTGCACTCACATTATTACAATTTGCAGTTGGGGATCTGCACATCAGCTCTCATAGTCTTTTTTTTTTGCACGTGCATCTAATAAGGATATTTTCAGCCTTGTTCAAGACACTTTACTTGCAACCATGAGCCTAGAAATTTGCAGGTCTCCTATTAGCCATCATTACTTTTTTGGATTATACTAAATGTACATCGGTACCAAAATTTCTCTCTTGTCTTATCACTCAAGGCAAGGTTTTTGCCACAAAACCTCTCTGATCTGTACTTCCTGAAGATTGTCCCTGTCCAATTCAGGAACATCCAAGGAATGCAATCTTTGTAAATTCCTAGATAAAATTATCAAACTGGTACCTTTTCAACTAATTTAGAGACCAGAACTTTGCTATAATCAGATTTAACTAATCTGTGTAGTGCAGTTCTCAGTGGTTCACACCTGTCCAAGTAATTCTGTCAATATTTTTATTTAATTGTAAAATGTATATGTAATAATTGCATTTATTGAAAATTTCTAAAAGACATAGATTGATGTGAAATAGAAACTGAATAGAATTAAAGGTAAATGAATGGAAACTTTACAAATTGAAAATAAAGATTTACTTCTTCGGTTCGGTTTTTTGAAAAATTTTAGAAGGAAATACATTGCATCTTCCAAGCTAGTCTTATGGTTTGCAAGGAAAGCTTTTCCAGGCTTGTACAACTAACACTATTAGAATTTGATTCTATCTTAATACTGTATATAGGTTTCCTCTGCCATGGCATTTAAATCTAGATAGCAACTGTACCTTTTTGATTTAACTTTTACTGCTTAATGAATTTAGTGTTTGGGTTATAGGCTCCAGTGGTGGTTCAGCTGTTGATTAGTTTTATTAGTGAAAGCACCTCTTGATGCATAGCTTGAAAGGTGCTATAAAGATAGTCTATTGTGAGGTTATACAGCTATTGCTTGAATATTCATGAAATCATTAAGTAACAAAATGATAAAGAGAGATAGTTATGAATAATCCCCCAGAGATGAAATCTTCACTTTGTTGTTCATTTATTTCACTATTTAAAAAAAAAAATCAAAAGCTATCTAATGCAAAATTTTTAAGACTTTCTACTTTCATAGAAAGGAAAACAAGATGAAAAAAATTTTTGTTGGTTGAAAGGAATCCATCACTTTAAGGACTGTAATGCCAGTGGTAAGCCATGTGGAGGATGCAGTTGAGGTGTAATTAAAAAATGAAACAAAAAGTTCATTGACTTTCGATTAATTCTGGATTAATAAGGAAGGGACCTAAATTTCCACCACTCTGATTAACTAAAACACAGACTATACTTTGCATTTGTCTTTTTAAATGAGGCAAATGAATTCAAAGTCATGTTCAAAAGATCATCAGTGAAAGCATGGAGTGCCTGCTCATGTATCTGATTTTCTGAAGGAGAACTTTGATTCTTCAAACTTTTTATTTTATCATAACGTTGGCCTCCAACTTAACACTGAAATGGTCAGTTTGAAATAACCATTGACAATCGTCAACTTCATCTGTTTTGTCTAAACTGACAATTGGCTTCTTGACATTTGCATCTCAAGTACATAAATTGGCTTTCCTCCACAATTTCATGAGTGCTCCCACGAATGTTAAGGTAATGTTTAACCATGCACAACCTCAAAAGCTGTCATTAGTTTTAGTTGTGAAATTTCAAGTGGTGGTGACATTTTAGAAACAATGGTAAGAATGTGCTCTTAAACATATGATTTAGATCATACCCAAATTATGGAAAAATCAAAATGGTGAGTCTCTCTGATTTTTTCTACTTTTTGATATCTATTAAATACAGAGTTCCACATGCATAAACACACTCATTGGGAAGAAAAAATGTGGTGTTCAGGATAATACAGTCATAATGTGATATTCCTAGGAAAACAGTGACACCTTATGCCCACTGATGTAAAACTGATCTATTGTTCATTGTTAATATCCAGGTCTTTTCAATTTAGGTAAATAAAAAGTAGATCCTAAGTCATAACTAATGGCATAATGTGCCCCATTTCAAAGGTGATGTGTGGGTTTGTGCCCCATACTCAACTCACTTCTATTTGAAGAAAATATTAGGCATGTTGCTTTCTTAAAGGATGATAACAAATGAACTCCAAAAATATAGCTCTCCTTCTAAAATTCACTGCCACTTTTAAGTGGCTTTGTATACAACAGATGTGCAGCGCCATCACAAATTCTCTCCAATTGTTTAAATTTTATAAACATCGCTATTGCTTCACCAGGCTTAATGCAAAAAGCAAAGAGATCTGAGATATGTTGTATCATGTGTGTCTCTCTCTGTGTGTGCTTGTTGTTGTAATTATAGCACAGGGAAGGGAATCAAATTCATTAATACTCAGATACTCAGATATTTTATTGGCCAAGCATGGTTAGACACACAAGGAATTTGACTCCAGTACAGCAGCTCTCAATATACTTGCAACATCAATAAGCAAGAGTATAAGATAATACATAACAATGTTAGTTATTCGGCAAGTGTGCCGTCAATAGAAAGAAAGTATTATAAAGTGCAGAATTTAATGTTTACACATTAGACAGAACTTCTGGATTAATTAGAATTCTCCACTAGAATTTCTAGATCAGTTTTACATCAGTGGGCATTTATATAATGTATATAATTGGGGTTTGTAAGCTTAACAGGATCTCTTGCTATTGAAAAAAGGATATGTTTGCAAAAAGGGTGAAAAAGAAACATAGTAAGCTTGCTCACCTCCCAAAGACATAGGGTATGGAGGGCATGGTGGAAAACAATAACGAGAGAATGGTAGGAAAATTACTTGACTGCCTTGATAAGAGTATAAATTGATGCACTGATTTTACTGCCTCCCCAAACTCATTGTAAGGTTGAAGGAAGAAACAAACAGGTTTGCAGAAATGAGCCCTAACTCATTTTGAATTGTCAATTCAATTTAAAAAATCAATACAAATGAGAGCCAGTGTGATGTTGTGGTTAAAGGATTGGACTAAGAGTAGAGTAGACCTAGGTTCTAGCTTACCATCAGCCACCAAAGCTCACTGGGTGATTTATCTCAGCTCAGCCTATATCCCAGGGGAAAAATGGGAAGAAGCATTATTTTTGCCACTTCGAGCTCCCAAACAAAAGGCAGAATATAAATCTATTAAATAAATAAAACTGGGAAATCCAAACTGATTTGGAGTATTAATCTGATTCCAGATGGATGCCAGAACTGATTTATTCCTTCTGATTTCATTTTCCAAATTAATTCAAAACAGCCCTCTCTGTCCGTGTGCAGAAGTTCGAACCGATTCAAAGTCATCTGATTTAATGTCAAGATTTAATTCAGCTTCCTGATTTGATTCAGAGAGTTGGTCTGATTCAGAGATCCAGCCAAACTACCAGATGAACCAATGCTTTCTGCACCCATTCCCTGTGTTTATGCTTTATCAGACTTGCACAATGGAAAGACTTCCTCAATTACTTATCACTTATAAAACTGGACACCCCCCAGATTTTAAATAATTTTAATTTCTGATATTGCCTTGCTGACCATATGTACAATCATACCGAGCATGGTAATCAATTCAGCTTAATAAAAGGAACAACTTGTTCCTGACTTGGTCTACCTTGATGGGCTGACAGTGACTTTTGCATGGGCACTCGGTCCCGATTGGCCTTGTGGAGTCTCTCAAGGTTACACGAGTGTCACATGTAACCAGTAACTCTGAAGAATCTCTGCCCTAATTGATTCCTGCAATTGCTAAAAAATGCAAGTGACTCCATCTGGTTCTCTCTGATCTCTTCTCTCTATTTGTCTGCCATGTTTTAATCCTGTCTTCTAGTAGTAGAGAATATCTGTAACTCAGGGATGAACTGGTGTGCTCTGAGTTTGGTTGTCTGTTTGCAGACATCTCATGACCCATCTAAGTGGCATCATCTATGTGAAATTTGCTCTGTATTTATTCACCGTAGCTTGGCCTGCCAATTTGGATGAGGACATCCTTTTCTACTTGGCAATTCCTTGATGAGGCCATTGTTTTCTGCCTATTTGCACAATGCAATTGACTGATAAAGTGCCATTAAAAAATAACTATTACTATTACTCTTTGAGCAAAACATTGCCTCTGAACTTCAGAGCTTTGGATGCAATTCTTGCTATTTTTCCTAATAAATAAATAATTTTGAAGATTATTTAAAATTATTTTACAGCTTTTCAAATCATTGGAAACTGCATGTAATTACTCTCCTTGCACTCCAGAGCCAAGAGATGTGGTAAAATATTTGGCAGGTCAACGTACGGAGGAAATGCTTCAATTCTAGATTAATTAAAGATTTTTCCCTCTCTTAGTCTTGTCCATTAACAGCCACCATGTTTTTTTCTATGGATGGCCATCATTACTGACATTATTTTTCCAAGTTATTACTATTACAACATAACTTGGAAGCAAATCAGAGTAGACTTGCCTTGTTCCTGGAGGCCTCAGATATTAGGAACTGTGTGGCCTCCATTTTGGATTTGTGAGGGTAGAGTGATAATCTCTTTCGAGATTATCTTAAATGCGCATCTCTTTTCTATGATTTTTCTTCTATGGGCATGGATAATTATTGAGTCAAAAAGGAGGACTCTGAGGTAATTCACTGACTGCTCAACATGTTTCAAGACCACAGAATATTGATCAACTATGGATAAGAAGTAAGGAAATTGATGACTGATAGAATGGAGGGTCCTAAAAAGATAGCTGTAATTCTGAACAGAAAATCATTACAGTATGTTGCTTTTTGGTGCTTTTTGGTCCAAGTAGCATATGGATTATGGGCACAGTGGCCTTGTGGTTAAGATGGTGGGCTTGTCAGTCGGAAGGTTGGCAGCTTGGCAGTTCGAGACCCAGATGCCACCATGTAATGGGGTGAGTTCCCATTACTTGCCCCAGCTCCTGCCAAATCTAGCAGTTCAAAAGTATGTACAAATGCACCTTTGGGAAGGTAACAGCATCCGTGCGCCTTGGCGTATAGTCATGCTGGCCTCTGGACCACAGAAGCATCTTTGGACAATGCTGGTTCCCTTGGCTGTGAATCAAAGATGAGCACAGCCTCCCAGAGTCAGACACGATTGAAAGGGGAAACCCTTACCTTTACCTTTTGCATATGGAATGGGTGTGTGCATGTGTGCATACGTGCTTCTCATTAGGTTCTCATTTTGCTATTGTTTCAACGCAAACAAGGGCCAAGTTATTTCATACATTACTGATAAAGCAAAAATCTTCCATCAAACAGTAATGTCTGCTGTGTCGTTCGGGTGCAGAGGGAAGGGAAAAGGTGCTTTATTTCGTTTCATGTTTCTTGTTAAAAAAATCGCCTCGATCTGTAAAAACGGGACTCTTTTCTATTGCAGCATTATCTACCATCCTGTTTTGTTTTGCTTGCCTGTTGGAATGGCAGCACACATTTCACATGTACAATGCACCAGGCTGGGTGAAAAAAGGAGGAGGCAAATGCTAAAGAAAACATGCGGTAAATGGTTGCTTTAATAAGTCCTGTTCCATTGAAAGGAAATAAAACCTGAGTATTAATGAGATATAATTATATATTTAAAATCTTTTTTCCCTTGTGCAGTATACAGAATTAATGCCAGTAAACTCACAAAGTGCAACATTCTACTCCATTACATCTGCAATGATTAGAGATAGTTTGAACATCTGGCATATAATCTGTGATAGAAAACAGCATTCTGCACTTTAATGGACGTCTGGAGGCTACACATATCTGATTTTATTTCTCTCGCTTAACTCTTTCGGGGGAAGAAGAGATTTAATGCCTCCATGCTTTCATCTCTCTGAATTTGGTAGGAACAGTCCCCCATCCTCTATCCTGGCTTTATTTTTTTCTTAGTTTTTTTTTTAAACATTCTGCACTTCATAACCTCAACTTTAGATGACTAGAATGGGGCTGATTTTGAAGAGGAAATCACAAACGGTTCATAACTCTGCAGCTAAGTTCTAGACTTAGTCCCACCATTCTCGATGGAAACTTTTTAGCTTACAATGGATTTGGGGAGTTTTCTGGCTACCAATAGAAGGGGGTGAAATTATACATTCATTTCAAGGAAGACCTAGCAGCGGGCAGGTTAAACGTTCTTTTTAAACTTCAGCTACGTGGATCATGGTGCGCACTCAGTCTTGAGTAAGTGTTAGGCATGGTAAGTGCGTGCAGATGTTTGTTACAGGAGACAAAGTGAATGTGGTGGTTTGCTGAAGCAGCTCATGAAAGGTGGTGAAGGAAGTGAAACAAAGGTGGGGGGGATGTGTCTTTGTCCCCTGGCCAATTTCTCCTTAACAGGTAGCTTTAGGGAGAGGTCTCCTCTCTGCTAGCTGCAAAGGAACATAAGCCATTCGATTGTGTGAGCTTCACCATGCTTATCATCAACAGCCCACAAAATGGTAAGTCCTTACATTCAGATCATAGGGACTTTTAATCTTGTGCTCCTAAATTTCTAAATGAATTCTAAAGTACATTTCTAAATTCTAAATCATTTTGAGGCTGGAAGATGGTGCCCCGTCTTAATGGCTGAGATGTGGAGAATAGCGCTACAACATCATTCAAGTGAATACGGATTTTTTCTCTCTCTCCGCTTGGATGGAGGTAGTGGGGAAGGGTTTTCGAAGCTTCTGAAATGGCACTATTTGAAGGTCCCTAAATCTATGTGAAAGCTTTCCACATTTTATTGCTTTTGTTTTTTGCCGGACTGCATTGTGTTCTCTGACGTTTTGTGGCACAGTCTCAGCTGTCACATAGAATCCATGGAAAAGATCATATGGGCTAGAAAGGCCAATCCTCTGCTTAGAAATTAAAGAAAAATGGAAATCAGGAATCCCAAGTAGATTGTGATCTAGAGATTGATTATTTTGCCCCAAACAGTTCTGTTCCTCTTCCTTCCTTATAAAGGTTTCCCTGCCAGTTGTGGCCAATTCTAGGGAGGGGTGCTCATCTCCGTTTCCAAGAGAAGAGCCAGTGTTTGTCCAAGGATGCTTCTGTGGTCATGTGGCTGGCATGACTAGACTGACTAGATGCCAAAGGTGCACAGATGCTGTTATCTTTCCCACAGAAGTAGGCAGTACCCCATCTCCATGCTTTCAAACTGCTAGGTTGGCAGGAGCTGAGGCTATCAACAGGAGCTCACCTTGCTGCATGTCAGCACTGGGTCTCGAACCCAGGCCACCGACCTTCCAGCCATCAAGCCAAGCATCTCAACTGCTCACACCTCCATGCCCCCTCTCCTTCCTTATAACTTCAGATTAAAGATAGATGAATTGGCCCATTTCCAACTTGGGAAAAATTCAAAATCATTCAGTAGCAAGAACAATTAAATGTTTGAAGCTATTGTTGATTCTGCTCCAGTGTTTTTTGAATAATAATAATGATGGCATCATCTTAAAATGAGTGATATCTTTTATAAAAGAAATCATTTAAAACCCACTTGAAAATAACTTCCTCCTATATTTTTATGGCATTAATATTGACATTTTGATAGTTTGAAATTTGTTTAGTTGAAATCAATTAACATGCTGACAACTTTTAAAAAATGGTTAATCAACTAAAAATGTTTGTACTTGTTGAAATGGAAACTGAAGCAAAATCAGATTTGGATTTGTTGAACATTGTCTTCTAAACCATGGGCAACATGAATATTTCTAATGAGAGGAGGGGGGAAAAGCAATGGAAAAGGGATACAGTTTTTCTCACTATCAGTCTGAATTATAAGAATTATAAAATGGCAATCTTCTCTCTCCCACATATAAATATGCTCATATATTCTTAATTTCCTTTCTTTTTATAATCTTGTAATGGTAAATTTGCTCTTCTCATCTAGAATTTGTGGTATTTGTACATTTTTGATGTCCCTAAAGTACAACTCTGCAAACTTGACTGGCACCAAGTTTCATTGAAAAAAATTAGATTATTTCACTGCTCATGTAGGGGGTGTATATTGCCCCAAGCTAAACAGACTAGGTTTTAGTCTACTGCATTCTATTGGGACCATTGATGAAAAGAGAAAGAAAATGACAAATCTAGGTGTTTCTTTTTTATTGTACTATTATCTCTGGCCAACACTGAAGGAAGACTGGAAATTGGAGTTTATAAACCAGTATTAAGAGTGATTGAATGACTAACTTCAGTCAAGATCAGCGCTTCTGTTAAAATGAATCAATAAATGGGGAGACTGGCCATATAAATGGCCTTATCCCCGTAAGAGAAAATAACTACAGAACTCCCCCTCCAAAAAGTATAGAATCTAGTCCCCCAAAAGACATTTTAAATTCTACAGATGTTGACATCTACTCCTGAAGCAAATCAGCTCCAATGAAATAGTACAAATTTTAAACCTTAACACAATGAAGAGGATGCAGTGATCAAATTAATCTGGAAAGCACCACATTGGAAGAGAATTGCAAAAATGAAAAAGGCATCCCACATGATTCCCAGTAGAGAAATCCGAGAATTTTCTAAGCAGTTATCAGTTGTTTCCCCTTAAGAGGCAAATTTCTTTAAATCACAGCATTTTATTACAATTGAATGAAAGTAGACATTGAGGCTTAGGTTGTACTTTTAGTTCACCCAGGAAGAAGACAATAAAGTCCAAAAGGCCTAGCCAGAACATGTACCAAGAACCTATCTCCAAAATAATCCATCTGACTGCAAATTCAGAGAAAATTCAGTCCACCATATTGCAGAAGATTCCTCAGGTTCATACTGCTGAAGCAGTTACCTTCTATCAGGAGTGATAGAAATGCTATACTCCTAGATGGTCAAATTCTCCTTCCTCATAGAATAAACTTTTAGATGGTTCCTTCAGGGCCTAAAACACTTTGTAAGTAGCTGAGGTGTAAGTCTACTGTTCTGTTTCTTCTCATAAACCTGAATAAAATCAGAAGCATCTGATCTTGCAACTCTCTACAGTGAGATCCAATGGAGTCAAGTAGCTGCAACTTCTGAAATATGTATTAGTTTCTTCCAGATGTCTTTGTTTCTGGTTCCATTAATTCCACGTTGAGCTGTATGGCCAGCTGCAGTCTCTTACGCCAGTGTTACCATATCCCAAACTGTCTAAACCATCCTTTCCTCAGTGAAAATTACTAGCATGGTTTATACCTGTAACGACACAAGGTTAATAAGAGAAAATGAACAGTCAATGCCAAATGTTAGGGTTCTGTACCCTGTTCAAAGATATTCCAACTTTGTCAATTGTTCAAAGGGAGGAATTTTCCTGTTACAATAAAGAAAAGACTGCCTCAAAAAGAGTACTTTTGCTGATCATCAAGGGATTATTAAGGGACTGGAAACAGACTCAAACTGGATTCAAGAACACAAAGCTTAGATTCTGATCAGTTGCTGGATTTTTTTTCATGAAAGCTTCTGATTAGAAAGGTTTATTGTACGCTAATGTAGCTTTTATGAAAGAAATCCAGCAACTGTTGTATTTCAAATGCAAGTCCTGTACATAGTGGAATCAAGATTTTAATTCTTGTACTTTTTTGTCCTGCTCAGACATTTTAACATGCTTGAAATCCTCTCTTCTGAGCAGGACAAATAGTTTTCATCTTCCCCTTTTTCAGGAAATAGACTAATCCGTCAGTTTGCTGACTTTGTGAGAACTCACAGTAACAACACAGAAGTGGATTGCCATTGTCATCTCCTCCTCCTCCTCCTCTCTTGGGATCAGCCAAGACAAACTATCAGCAAGAGGGAAAAGATTTATGAAAATGAAATCTTACATTTTAGAACAGAATTGACCAGTGGCTTCTATGGGAAGAGGGGTTAAAACGGAGAGCAGAATGACAAAATCAGCATCATACTACTGCAGTACAAACTGCACCCATATATGTGCCCATGGACACCCATAGAGCTGGCCTTAAAAGGTGCTTTCAGATTAAATTATTTCACTCACATGCAGAACTGGGTAACTTGCATTACAATGTAATAAATTATATCACTGGCAGTTCCAAACTCAAGCACAGAATGCTTGTAAGTACTTTAAATGTAGGTTCAGTAAGGCTTTGTTTCACTTTCTTGGCATAGTTGGCT
>JANHZU010004023.1:63714-78824 GCA_032468055.1 Acrochordus granulatus
CCTTCCTTCCTTCCTTCCTTCCTTCCTTCCTTCCTTCCTTCCTTCCTTCCTTCCTTCCTTCCTTCCTTCCTTCCTCGTTGATGATATTGTTCTGAAAATAAAAAATAAAGAAATAACCTCCAGAATCCTTAATAGAAGACCTCATTGAAGAAGCAACTTGTAAGGGCCAAAATCTCTTTCTCTTTCTCTCAGTCATCTGGGTCCCCTATGATCAGTATGGAGCACTCATAGGGATATGGAGAATATGCTCTGTTGCTCACAGCAGCCATGAATAATCTGCCCTCACTTTTACAGTGGCACTTGGATCCAAGTGAGGCCTTCTTCTCCAAACAAATCCAGTCCTATGCATAGAAAGGGAAGTCTACCTGTTCAGTTTGAAATCTCATCTAAAATCTTATCTACTTCCAAACTGTCTCCCATTGTTGAAGAACTGCTTGATGTGAGAAAGAGGCAAGGTTCTGTGATAGCAATTTCACACGTTCAGGTTATCAAGTGATAATAGCAATTATCACATTTTAAGATCAGAGCTCACCAAAGATAATTAGTCAGGAAAGGCAGTGAAACACCATGAAACATTTAACCTAGCAAAACTATGGTACACCACAGCACATTGGAAACCAAAATACGCCAATGTATGGTCAGATTAGTATTCAAGCCAGATGTTGAATGTACAAAGTTTAAATTTAGACAAGATAGGTGGATAGATGTAACAAGTGAACATTGGAGCTGAAATTTGCTTTTACCAAGCACAATATTTGCCTTTGGCATGTACTGTAGCTTATAGATACAGCTTGCTAGTAAGAAAGCATTCTTCACTAAATACAATAGAAATCTTGTTCAAGATGAATGCCACACCATTTGTCAATTTGTCTTTCTATTTGTAAAAAGAATTCTTTCAGCATTGAAATTACAGAATTGCTCAATCAATTTTGATGAAAAACATATTTGAGTAAAGCTGTAGTGTTAGGCATACTGACTTGGAAGGAAGCCCTGGTGAATTAAATGGGACTTCAGGTTAGATTAATGGCTGTTCCATCTTTTGATGAAGGATGTTCTTTGCAATGGATTGGATCCAGGCTAGTCATGTGCAGAATAAACCCTTTAAACAGTTGGAAAAAATGAGACTTGACTGATTTAACCCTGTTCTATATTTGCATCCAGCCTAATAAAGTCAATTGTATTGTGGACTGAAAATTTGCTTTTTAGCAATGGTGAAACTATTCTGAATATATCTTCAACATATCGTAATTCTTAAACTTATCTGAGCATACATTCTATGCTCTAAAATAGAACAACTATCCCATTTCTAAATTGTTTCAAAAACCTTTCTCAAATAACTTAGTTATCATGCATTTATTGCAGCATTTAATAGGACCACATAAATGTTTGTACTGGAGGCTTTGGTTACATTTTTTAGAAGGGCTTTTGCACATAACAAGCAACAAATCAAATCAACTTGATTTAATGCTTTGATTCTAAGCATCAAATTGAACTGAATTTCCCATATTTTCAATTAGTCAATCAACAGTCTAAAATGACTCCATGATTCAAACCGATGGAGACAATCAATATATCCCAAGAATTTTAAAATGCCAAGCAAGTTGTGGGGGGGGGAATCATAAGTAACCTGAATATACAGTAGCTCAGTTTGCTTGTCATTCAAATAAAACATGAAGATGCAATGTGATAATATGCAGTTTTAGGTCTTTGGTGCTGTTCTGCTTCTTTTTAGTATGCCATATAAACTTTGTTAGACTTACCATAACAACCTGGGCTCTGCAATTATGAGGACTCATTTAAGTGGAAAATTGAGTCAACTGGGCATATGAGCAGAGCAATGAGGTAAGGCGGCTTCTGCTTCGTTGCGGTGGAGCAGACCTTGTGTACCTGTGTGTGAATGGGTGTAACTGACACATCTCCATCTCCACCTCTCGCAACTGAGCTACCCAAATGCAGACCGACACTTACCTTATCCTGCGACGTAAAGGATGGCATTTTATTCTTAAGCATTTTTTTTATAAAGAAGATAACATACCAATAGAAAACATCACCCCATCAAATAGTTCAGGGCCAGCCAACAATCATTCTGTGATTGTTCAGCCTCTATGGCATCCATGAACCCCTTCCGGCTGATGTTGGCCTCGCCCCTTTTGAAACGTGTCAAGGTGTGGCACACTCACCCCAAAAAAGGCAGAGCTTGTGATGCAATGTTGTGACGATGCTTTCATCATTCTGCTAAAGGTTTCCAGCTCCTGTAGATATTGCTGATTTGCCTATCAACTCTGGCTTCACTTCAGACCGCACTGATTTTATTTGCTTACTTGCTGACTTTTTTATTAATATTTAACGGTGCCATCCTAGGCCACGTTGCCATTACATTTATTTCAGTGGCGTTTACTTCTTGACAGGTGTAAGGTTGCAGCTCAAGTGGCGAGTAGCTATGTCAAAGGAACAGTTCTGCAACTTCAGCGTCGCCGTTTATATGAGTACAAATATCAGACTATGTATAGGAAACAAAGACCAAAAACTGGGCTGCCCTGATACAACTTTTTATCCTTTACAACGGAAGGGACTTAAATGTTCGCCCCTGTTTTTTTTTTCAAAGCAAAATATATCACTTATACAAAGAAATCAATGACTGAAAGAACCCACTTTTTTTTCTGAAATACATCGGAATTATAAAATTGCATTATAAAAATTGTGACGATACGCTAACACAAATTTCAACAATCTTTTAATTAAGATATAACTATCTGTCTTTATAGATAGAAGACAGATAGATATAGATATATTATAGATTTGTTCAGAACAATAAGGGGACAGAATGATTTACAAGCTGCTGAATTGTCCAACTGTGACTTGACTGACATCAACATTTTTTCCCCAAACTATACAAAACAGAAAGGGGAGAAGAAGAAGAAAGAAATCTGTGGGCTTCTAATAAACATAAGGAAGTAGAAAAAACTTTTATTTCCCCGGAGGTAGAGGTTTTATTGTGTAAAACACTGGATAAAACTGTACCGCTTCAAGGACATTTTTATTCTAACAGCAGGAAGAAAATGAAATAAAAACAGTCATTTTCTGGGAGAGGGGAACAACTTTTAATACTTCTATACCAGAATAAAGTTCTGTCAACTGATGTATTATAATAATAAATAATGACCAAGAATAAACTTTAAATACAAAGTTTTTTTCCTAATTGTTACAAGCATAGCAACAAAACCCTCTACTCTATTGATCTCAGAATTACTCCAAGATTATTTTTTCCCCCTTCGCTTAGGAATGTAGACAGTATTTTGACCAATATCACAGACTACAGAAGTTACAGAGAAAAACTTGACATGTTTAGATATGAGAGGCATGATGATATTCAGCAGCTGACAGTATTTCACTGCTCCTGTCACTCGTTTGTATTCCAAGTTACAAATGTTCTGGGGTGGAAAAAAAATGGGTGGACGTCAGAAGCAAGAAAAGAATGAGGACGGTAGCACCAGACTAAGTGGATTCAACACACACATCACAAAGAACAGGAAGGAAAGTTTCCAGTGTCACAAACAGAATTATTGCCTGTCGTATCTGAAAATGCTCAGAAGACACGAAAGAATACTGAAAAGAGCTCCAAAAAAGTGCAAGAAAATGGAATGTGGGAATTCTTCCCCTCTTTTTTTTTCTTTTTTCTCTTTTTCTCGCTAAGATACCGAAGGCGGCGCAAAGACACAGAAAGCAAGCGACCGAATCACAGTCACCAAACACGGTAGTGCAGTTAAAACCCTAAAGCTTACTACGGTCAGAAAGTCCTCTCTTACGTGGAGGTCCTTTACTTAGGATCGTAAGAAACGGTTGCATTAAGTTGATCGACTTGATTTAAGTAAGGCAGTGAGAACTAGGCTAGGAAAAACAAAACGAAACCAAAATTAAAACCAAAATGAGAAAAACAGCTTGCCCTTTACAGCTACACAGGTGACCTCAGTTCATCTGAAATTTCAGTAGGATGGTCTCCGTTGCGTTTGATTTTATTTTTCTGACAACATTTGCAAACTATAATCTTGATTAACCTGAGAACATTCTCTTTCCCTTCTTCCCCCCTCCACCTCTCTTTTTTTCAGTCTCAGGATAGTGCTATGAATTTTATTTACACCGTTTGATGTTTAGAGGGTGCATTTTTTTGTCATCTGCTACAGGCAGAGCTGAAATCTTTAAGGCTCTTGGGTTTTAATCTGTGCTCCCAGCCTGCAAGGATATATCAACCTTTATTTTTAATTTCTTTCTTTTTAAAAGTCTGACTGGTTTTGTTTTAAAGAGAAATGAATATTTCTCTATCCTTATGAACAGCATAGATTGCGCTGGTCTCAGAGGAAGTGCCCAAAAAAGCTCCACTATTCTGATGTTCCAATGGAAGTAATAAGGAACATTAACTGACTTGCTTTTCTTTCTTTCTTTCTTTCTTTCTTTCTTTCTTTCTTTCTTTCTTTCTTTCTTTCTTTCTTTCTTTCTTTCTTTCTTTCCATTCTGTCCTCCCTTTGTTTTTTTCTTCCATTCATGACTTTTATTAAAACTACACCCAAAGCTTCTTGGATGAGAAGCAACATGATTCAATTTGGAGGGGCCAATTAGTAGAAAAGGCTAAAATGTGCAAAAATATAGAGCATACCATTTTTCCCCCTTAGAAAACCAAGAAATATTTCTGATATTTCCCCGTGCTCACTTTTTCTTTGTCTTTTTCTTTTCAGCCAAGACAAAAACCAGAATTTGTATTCCAGATCCAAATGGTTGGAAAATTCTCTTCTTCAAGAAAAAACAAAACCTTTCTCAAAATATCAGGATGCTGATTGACAAGAAGGAAAAAGCTCTACGAAAACGGATCTGATGTCGGGATTTTTCATTCAAGTTTTCTATGGAATAACTAGTTATTTATTTGCACTGAACTCTCTCCTCTAGATAAGGCTAACTAGTTGCCCGAACCAGTATGTTCTTTAATAGGCATTTCTAAATCTCTCTATAGCAACCTATTTTATTACAAAGGAGTAAAACAAGAAGAAAAAACTTTTTTCCCCTCAATACTGCAGGTTGCGCTGGAAAAAAAATTACACTCACCCCCCCAAGCCACCAAAGAAAGCGTACAATAGATGAACAGCTTCTTGTTGGCTGCAGATTTCCACCCCACCAACACTTGATTTATCTGGCTGGCTGTCGGTGAGTGTGTTTGTGGGTCTGCCTGTCTGTGTATACATGTGCATGTGTGTGCAACTATATATATATATAATTAAAACATAAAAGCACAATCCTTTTCCACATAGGTCAAGACTGACCGTTGCTTATGACAATCTAAAATTTCTCTTGTAGTGCAGCCAAATTGATTTTCCCTACAGTGATAGCTTCGGTCAGCCTGGCACCATTTCAGTCAAATCCACACATCTCATGATTATACTAGGCAAACGACAGCGGTTGGTGTCATATTAAAAAGGTGTTTTCAGCACTGAAAACACTACCCCTCACACACGCATACACGTTCCCACCATCTTCAAGGCAACGGGAAATCGATATCAGATGGCATCCATTATTTTGTTCCTGGAAAGAGCACTATTCCTGAAAAAAGGGCCATTTTCCCATTGGAAAAGTCTCTTTCTTGCTTGCTTGCTTGCTTGCTTGCTTGCTTTGACAAAAACAAAAACAAAAAGATTGTAATGTCCTGGACATTGAGGGTGGGAGAATAAGCCCATTTGACTTAAGCTACCTACGTGTTTGGAAGTACTATATTTGTTGCCAGGTAACAGTTGAACAGCCATTTTCAAGGAACAGATCCTCCCCCTTTTTTTCCATACATACATACTTATAGATGTGCATGTGTGTGTGTGTCTCTCTCTCTCTGTGTGTGCGCATATGCTTCTGAGAATTTGCACAAATGGAGGATTGTCCTCAGAAGGCAGTTAAGCACTCTCTGTCATCCAAATGCATATCGTGAAACTGTAAAGTCATATTGCAGTGTACGGTTTGAGTTGTTCAGTTGCATCATTCTTGAGTCTTGCTGCCCTCCTCCGTGAACTCGGCTGAGCTCCCAGGTTTGACAGCAGAAGGTTCCTCTGAACTCCCGGAAGCCTCAGGGTCAACTCTGGAGCGCTTGAACCTGCGATCGGGGTACTGGCTGTTGTCAAAAGGCATGCGATGGACACAGAGAACGTGAGTCTTCAAATTTCCCTTCTGAGAGGCACTGTAAGGGCAGTATCTGCACTGGAAAGGCCTGTGACCTATGCAACAGACAAACATCAGGTTAGTTTATGCTCACATCTTTTTTCTCTGTACAGGAAGAATGTAGAACACGAGCCTCTCGGTTTTTCATACACCTTTGTTTGAGTTGATAATTACTTTGTAGTCTAGGGTTTATACATGACCATTGTCTGCCCGTCCCTTCTTCACCCAGGTCCTCAGTTTCACATGCAGTCATGTTCGTTTGTTATGAGGACCTTCAGGAGGATTCCAGCTAAAAAATAATCCCAAGGTTAAAAAAAAAGTAAAGGGAAAGGTTTCTCCTGCCAGCCACGTCTGATTCTATGGGGTGATGCTCATCTCCAATTCACAGCCAAGGGAGTCAGCGTTTGTCCAAAGATGCTTTGTGGTCATGTGCCCAGCATGACTATATGCCAAGGCACATGGAACGCTGTTACCTTTCCCACCAAAGGTATTTCTCTACTTGCATTTTTACATGCTTTTGAACTGCTAGGTTGGCAGGGGCTGGAGCAAATAATGGGAGCTCACCCTATTTAATGGGGCGGCGCTTGGGTCTCGAACTGCCAAGCTCCCCACCTTCCAGCTGACAAGCCCAGTGTCTTAACTGCTCAGCCACCATGTCCCCTAAATCCCAAGATAGGGACCAATAAAACAACCAATGAAACAATACAACATTCAAAAGTGCAAACTGATGATGAAGATCATAACAACATGGACAACTGCACACTAATTTAGCATGGGTTTGGCTCACGTTGAGCTTATCTGAACGCATTTATGGTGTGAAGAATCACAGATTTCCATGGCTCATAACCCTAGGAAAAAAACGGTGCTAGGTATACTACTAATAATGTACCTAATCTTTGAGAACTATTATTTCTCCTCTTCCTGAGTCATTCAGTAAAATGTTTTTTCCACCTCCTATTTCTTTGTCTGTGGATATATGGAAATTGCCTATGTATGAAGCAAGAAGAGGCAAGCTCCAATGTAGAGTGCAGTCCTTTTGCATGCCTGCTCCTTGCATAGACCACGTTTTGTTTTAGATGATTCTGGACTGGCCTAAAAATTCATGTTTCTGGCTTGAGAGGTTATGTTTCAGCAATCACATTTCAATTACAACCTATGCTGGGAAGTTGGTTGATGTGTTTTACTGGAACATTATAAGCTTTGTCTCTCAAATTAACTTAAACCGGGGCCATCTGAGGTCAAATGCACTTAGCTTACTTTAATTTGCTGAAATGAATGAATAAATAAATATGCCTGAGCATCTACATAAAACACCAAGGCTACTGGACAATCCGATCTATTTCCCACACATGAGAAAGAATTATCTGCCTTTGTTTCTGCTTGGGCTCTCTGCACAGACGCACAGAAGCATATCGTTGACAACCATGCTGTAGAGACAGAACAAAACTCCTCAGATCTCTGCTTATTTGTTTATTTGATTTATATCCCATCTTTTCATTCAGGAGCTCAAGGTGCTATATATCCTTTCTCCTATGTGAGATTATGCATGGTTGGACTTTTCTTGAAAAAATAGAATTACTGCCATTTATGGACTGCATGTTCATCTCCATAATAGACAGGGAATAGTACATGGCACAACCTTTACAACTCTAAGCTTATTCAATCATATATATATATATATTTACTCTCTTTCCAAGATAGTATCTCTTGGCTTTTGGATAAGATGGTTGCCTATTTTTGGTTCATCTCTGTTTCACCTGCCTTCATTTCTATATTCATTCTGTTCATTTTCCATATTGAATTGCAATTTTCTTGTCATTACAGCTGAGTAATGGTTATAAAGGTTACACCATAACAAATGTGTAACTCACTGAAATGCCAGAATACTTTTTGTGAAAAGTGTTATGTGATTGTTTTTAATGGAACATCCATTTTGAGCCTTAAACTACATTACATTACAAATGCATGTTATCCTAAAAAGCCTATCCTGAAATTAATTTCCCCTTCAATTATGCATTTTATTTTTGTATAGTTCTTGAGCCAAGAATTGTATTGTAATATTCAGTAAAAAGTGAAGTTTCTTTCATATTGAGCTGAAAACTCATAACTTCAATGAACAAGTTCAGATCAGTTTGTAACAGTACAGAAAATCATTTTCTATTTTTTTTATTTCGGGTGATCACATTTCCTAAGTAACAACATTTCCCAGCCAATAAAAGATGACTGTGATACAATCATGTATTCATTTTGGAAGTATAAATTAGGTTAGTTCACTTTCAAAGTAATGGATCAAATTTAATCCTTAAACCACTCCTAATCTGCTATATTGTATAATACAACTGGGATGATGACAAATGAAGAAAAACAATATAAATTATTTTCCATCTAAGAGGAAGTGGATGAGAAAACACAACACAACCTGATAAAAGTAGAGATCTAGCTAAAGCTCAGGAATGTTCAGCAGAAGGATGTCCAGAATGTCCTATTAGAGCAATTGCACTGTGAAATCTAAGGTTGAAACTGCTTTTTACCTGGTAAACCTATATAATCTATACTATAACTTGGTCAGGGACTTTCTGATAGCAACAGTGAAGCCTCTGACATCTGAACTGAACTGAAGTGATACGACGGGATGCTCGTGAGTATTCTATCTGTTGGAGAAAGTTGTCAGCAATAAAGCATTCACTGTAGTCCCGTGTGTTGAAAAGGGAAAGAGAAAGATGTTTAGTTAAGGAAATCCTACACAGTCAGACATCTGAGAGCCATGGAGTCTGGAGTAGGGGTTAGTGCAAAGCTTAGTGGGCGAAGGTCCTAAGAACAGAGAGTCAAATGGTGTGAAGCAGGAATGGAAGAGGGAAAAAAATGAGAGGCATAAATGCATCTTTGCCTTTGACCTTGGATTTCCCTTCCACCCTTCAAGAGCTGACTAAACAGTAGTGTTAATATGATTAAAAGGAAAAATGATGAAATGCATGGGAAGTACTCATTGATTGTAGTTCATTAATCTGATTTAAATTTCAATGTTTAGCTTTTGTCTAGGCACAAGCTAGTTCTTTCTCTTTGCCTAAACCATTTTTTTGGAACACATTCCGATCAAAACCTAAATCTGCTCTTTCAGGAAAAATAAAGGGCGGTGCGCTGTAGACCCAAAGATGATAAACAAACAAAGAAAAATGCAGTTTTGAAATGGCATTATGCTTGAATCAGGTACAGGGTACTAACAGGCCTTGCACGTGCCAGCTAAATCTTAAATAGGACTACTTTGCGTTGCCTAGAAAGGTTAGCAAGTGGTTTATATTTCCACTCATTCACCAGCATAAGTCTCCTCTGAGTCAGCTTCACTTGACTTGAGATGGTCATTTAAATATGAAATCACTAAACTTCTTTTCCTTATTGCTAGCAACTCGTGGTACCAGGCACTGCGGCAAATTGCTCCTTCAGCTGTGCCCAGACAGATAACTGTATGGTCACCACCCGCCTATTATAGCTTGCCTTTCCACATCCAGCATTCGCATGTCAGGAAACCAAGAAAAAGGCGTAGATCCCCATTTGTGTTTGGCATAGTAGAACACATCAAGCATCTCAGTTTAGATAAACCATGGAAAGAGATGCCGTGATTTATTATTTTAGCTAGGTAGACAAGAGGCGGTTGAAAGATTACATAGAGGCAAGTCCGCAAGCCTAATTTTTTAGGTCTGGAGGCGCTCTGATTCAATTGGCCTCATCCAATGTTATGGTTATTTTGGAGATTGTTTCAGATTTGGAACAGGCTTAGAGATTAATATCAACTTCTAACACACACCCTCTTGCAGAAATATCCCAGCCCTGGACATTCATGTGATATCACTCATTTACAATGCAGGACTCTGATACCTAATGCATCCCTCAGCAACCCAATAAATAAATAAAATGCAAAATCAATAAAATTCCACTACAGAACAAAAATAATCCTATTTTGGGGACAGCTCTAGAAAACAATCTTGCTTTATTTTTCCATTTTTATTTCCTTCGATATCTATCTAATTGATGCCACTGATTACTATAAAGTGTGCAGGCTTAACAGGAGCAGATATTATTCCGGATTAGCTGTAATTCATTAAGCAGTTACCCTGAAGTTTTGAAAAAAGGGTTAGTTAATTACAACCCACAATGCTTTCCTTTGCATGTTAACTTGGAATTAAGCCCCATATTTCCCTAATAAGTATCCTTAAGTCTCCAGCTTTGGTATTTCACATCCCCCATCCAAAGACAATGTGAAGACAATATCTGCACAAACATATGTCAGTTGTTGCTGATTAATTCAACTCTCTTCAATGAACAGGAAAGCATTAACACTCCATTGTGTTGTTTTTCTATCTCCAACTTTTGGGGGCCATCAGATTTCACATTGTGAAAAGTTAAGTACACAATAAGTTAATTTGTATTGTCACTGCGCTCTGCCACAGCGGTAAAGAGCATATCAATTTTTAATCCAGTATGAATAATATATAGTTATGTATACGCAGTTAGGGTCAAAAAGTATAAGAGCGATAGAAGTGGCTCATTGTTGAAGGACCAGTCGCACAAGAAAAGGGGGGAAATATTCCTGGAGATCTGTCTTACAGAATGTAACACATCTGCAATTTGCTCATTACAATTTGTAACTAGGGGGCAAAGTAGAGTGCCCATTTCTCCTGGGTAACACCATCCATTAATTATTGCTCAAAACTGGTTGTGGGTTGCAAGATCTTAAAATAACCAGGCATAGATAAGGAGGCAAGTAATTTATACTATTTTTATCAGATGGTAGTCAGGGAGGATTTGGAGCTGTGGGCTCATATTTTTCAAGGCATAGATCACACATATAGTAGCTGGAATGCATGTTCCCACCTAAAATCAGTTGGAAGATATTGTAGAGGAAATCATCAGTGGGTTATGCTAGTAACACGAAGTCCAAGCATCAGGGATTCATTTAGAACAGCCATGTACACAAAAAGGAGAGGTGTGTAAATGTAGTCTTTGACTTATGACCACAATTGGGATGGCAACTTCCATCACTAAAGGATGTGGTTGTTCAAGGAGTCGTGGCTGATTTTATGACCTGTTTTGCTGTGGTCATTAAGCAAATCCAGCTTGCCTCACTGACTTTGCTTGTCACCTGGGGAGGGACACAAATGGCAATCACATGACTGAGGGATGTTGCAACTGTCATAAATACAGTACATGCCAGTTGCAAAACGCCCAAATTTTGATAATGTGACTGCAGGGATGTGCAAGAGCTGTAAGAGTGGGACTGATTGCAAGTAACTTTTTTCAGCACCGTTATAACTTTGAACAGTTGTTAAATGAATGATCGTAAGTCAAAGACCACCTGTACCTTTGAATGAAGCCTATCTCTTACTTACAACTGACTATCCTGACATTATTAAGATACTCACTGCTTCCCAATCCATTTCCAACAAGGAGTTTCTGTTGTGAACCGAGCCCCTTTCCCAACGATTCCACATCCATTTTATCATAGCCATTTTAAAGCAATTTCACTCATATTTTTTCATTAAGGCGTGTTGCTTCAGAACTAAATTCCAAAAATGCATCCCTCTGATCATTTCAGGAGATCTCATTTGCCCTGGTTTGTGGATGCAATTAAGCCTCACAGGAGATGTAGTGAAGGTGGGTAAACAATATCTTTTCCTACCTCTTTTTGCTTTTTATCAGTGACCAGTGATCTGTGTTTAAATGTCTATCTACCCACCCATAGTTTTTCAAATATAATTTGATACCTTTGTTTGAGCCACAAATTGCGTCACATTTAAGAAGGGCACAGACTGAGTTCCAATTGCTCATCTATTCATCTTGCTCTTAGCAGAGACAACATTTTGAAGCACAGAGCTACAGATTTAAATTACAGAAAACGGTTTGCCAAAAATGACATCTTAGACAAAACTGTGCACAATAACCCACAGGTTTAAACAGGTATGAAAAAAGAGCATGCATTTTTGTGCGGATGCTAAGAAGAACAATGACACACATAAAACAGAATAATCTTGGGTGACAATCTGATGCTAGCTTAGAAGCAGCCGTACTGAATTCATTGAGCAATGCATATACCGTAGAAACATGCTTTTAAGACTTGACTTCCTCCTATCTACTCTTGAATACAAGATCATTCCCTTTGCAAATTTCAGGTCCTTGATCCTGCACAAATGAATGATTAGGGACTTCTGTTCATATGTATCTGGATTTTAGGATTTGGTACAGTTGAGGAAATTCACCGTGTAGGGAAGAAAGTCACTGTGGACGTACCTCTCTGAATTACAGCCAAACTGTCATGAGAATCAACCTATTATCTCCTGTAATCCTAATCCCTTCGATACCCACTAATGGATTGGTATCGATAAACAGACATTATTTTAAAACACAACAAAGAAATGCCCACATAGGGAGAGACCGTAAAGGTAATCAACATCAAAGGATATTTATTTTCATGGTCAAGGTAAATTAATTCTGACTTTTAAAATGAATACCTGGTCTGGATCCAAATTCCATATCCCATTGCAGCAGGAAAAATCTAATCTTTGTCATCCAAAAAGGCACATATGTAGGGCTTTGTTCAGAAGTGTAAAAAAGACCATTAGAATAGTCATATGGCTGAGATGAGGAATTAATTCCAGATTGTTACGGGTGTACTAATAGCAGCAAAATCATGGCTTTCTCCCAAAACAGCAAGAAACGGTAATTTCAAAGAAAAATGCCAATCGTCTATTACTCAAAAGCCTTCTGCTCATTCCACTATGGTATGTTTTATTGTTTTGCATATTTGTGTGGATATTGTTTACACGCAGATGCAAATAGAAAATGTATCGGAATACACACATATACATATTTCTTTGTGTTAAGATTCAGAAAAAGACCCAAGACATAAGGCTAATCCAGCAGTGAGCTTTTAAAGCTATCAAAGGAGCAATAAATCAAAGTCCAGAGGGCACACATTTCTCTTCAAGACAATATAAAAAAGGTAAAGGTTCCCCCTGTCCAGTTGTGTCTGAGTCTAGGGGGCAGTGCTCATCTCTGATTCACAGCTGAGGGAGTCAGCGTTTGCCTGAAGACCTTTCTGTGGTCATGTGGCCAGCATGACTATACGCCGAAGCGTATGGAATGCTGTTGCCTTTCCCACCAAAGGTGGTATGTGCTTATCTACTTGCATTTTATGTGCTTTCACACTGCTAGGTTGGCAGGAGCTGGGGCAAGTGAAGGAGCTCACCCCGTTATGCACTTGGGTCTCGAACTGCTGAGCGGCCAACCTGACAAGTCCAGCATCCAAACCACTCAGCTCTCTACTATATAATGTAAACAAATAAGTTAGGAATGTATAGATAAATGCGAAATGTACCCCAGTATTATCAGGATTATTTTGGAAGTGCTCAGAATTATTAGGATGTTTCACCTCAGCAGAATTTGACTGAAAAATATGATGAAGAAAGCACATGGAGATGTTTCCTAAAGTAGCATAAAAGGCACCAAAAACACTGCAACATTATTATGTTTTTGCATGGATTTGTAATGCAGGAGAAAGCAAATCAGTTTAACTGCGATCATCTACTTCCAGTGCTTGGAGCCATGGGGTGGACAGGAAAAATTCATGATAACTATGCTATTCATAACTCATTTCTCCAAGCCACAAAGTGGTGAAACATACAATGTTTAGGCTCACACATAACACTAAACCACAATACTGTTAACCATTATTTGTTAAATTGGTTGGACTTACTGAACATACTAAGTAAAGTTCACACAACCCTCATTTTGATACAATGTCTGGCCCCCGTCATAGATTTCTAAAATTCAGTAACAGTAATTTTATATCACTTTGAGATACTTTTGGACAAAACAAGAAAAAGAGAAGTGCCCTAAATGAAATTCAGGAAAAATATGCATTCATTTATTTGCAATTTGATGTCAAGTTATATCTTTGCATGTAGAATTTCCTATATTGTATTCAGCCATAGGTCCAGTGAGAAAAAAAATGAGTAGCAAGATTGTTGAGTTGCTGCAGCCAATCAAAAGACACAATATAGCTGGACAAAGAACCTACTCCACTGTGAGATATCTTTCCATAACTTGAATCTTGTATTAGGATTCAGCTCCGAATCTTGTCAGATAAAGACCTGCTATTTAGAGTAGATTAGGGGCAACTGAACTGGTGTTTCCCAGATGTTTTCAAATGTTTTCACATGTCAAAGTTCTGAAGTTCGCAGACAATACAATGGCATTGGACTCATTCGAGACAGCGATGAGTCTGCATACAGATGGGAGGTTCAACAGCTGGCCCTGTAGTGCACTTGCAACAACTTGAAGCTGAATACACACAAAACTGTAAGATGATGGTGGATTTTAGGAAGAGTTCTATTTCTCCCCCTCTTACCATATTAAGCAAACATGATATCTGCAGTACAGTCCTTCACATTTATGGGCTCTATAATCCTCCAAGACTTGAAATGGGCAGCTAACGTTAGCACCATCATTAAGAAGACACATCAGAGGATGGACTTCTTGCACCAGCTCAAGAAGTTCAAACTGCCTCAAGTGCTGTTGATACAGTTCTACTGAGGAATCACTGAGTCCTTTATACATCTAGAACTGCCTGGTTCAGTGCTGCAGACAAGCAGGACAGGTACAGATTCCAGTCAGGACTGCAGAAAGAATAATTGAAGCTCTTCTGCCTTCCATGGAGGTCCTGTATATTGCATGGGTCAAGAAAGGGGCAGAGAAGATATCTGCAGACCCTTCAAACCCTGGACATAAATTGTTTAAACCTCTTCCCTCTGGATGGTGCTATAGGGTACGCACACCAAAACAACCAGACACAGAGACAGTTTTTTCTCCCGTGCCAACATTCAGCTAAATGCTTAACTCATGCTATGTGACAGAACACCTTGATTACT
>JANHZU010004023.1:128254-139322 GCA_032468055.1 Acrochordus granulatus
AGACAACCGTACATGACCCAGAAGGAACAGTGGCGTGCGAGATTCTCACTCCTGAATCTACTCATCTCACTTAGTTTGCTCCAAGTTTCTGAAACAGAATGTAGGGAAGAATTCATACTTTTTTTCGAGGAGAAGTCAGTTCAAGCCTTTTCTCATGAGCGGAGGGAGAGCTGAGTCCCTCATTTGTACTTCTCAGGGCAAAGTCATCTTGATATTATTTTAGCTCATCAGTATCATGGCAAGTGGTTTACCTCTCTTCGTGCCTGTGTATGTGCAGCTCTCCTCTGTGTGATGACAAGTGGTTTTTAGCACATCAGGGAGCCTGTTAGACTCCAAACTGTCCACCTGATGTGGTAAATACCAGTTGTCATGAATCATGCTTTCACAAGAGAATTTTTTTTCCCCTGTGAAAAATGCTGATCCAAAAAGGGAAAAAAAAATCAGGATACAATGGATTCAGCTGAGATGTCCTGTTAAGAATGTGTAAAAGCATTTCCTTGTGTTAGCTTGAATAAAATCACAATTTCAGTTGCTGTTTTTAAAAATCTTGTCGTAGAATTATTTTGAAGCTTTTATCTAACTTGGGTCCCGCAACATTCTCGTGCATGTCGTGTCCCCTGTGACAGATCCAATTTCTCCTTCTGGATCAAAACATCAACAAAACATCCTTGCTGTTTATGGGGCTCAAGCAACTGTTTCTTAGACTAAGGCAAAGTCTGAGAATTTTTAACCTTGATATGGAAAATAATCAAAGAATATGCAGTGTAGATCTCCAGGGACTATGGTTTTCCCGTAGTAATTTTGACAAATGCCAGCTTGATCTTACACATGCTGGCTAAACTTCTTCAAACTTTCTAAATTTAAACAATTCTAAAATCTCTTTGTCAAAGAACGGAGGAGATCACAACCCCAATGTTGCGGCAAAACCCAACTTTATGTAAAAAGTCTTGAGATGTAGGACAGTTCCCAAACTCTGCCTGTTGTACACCTGAAGCAATTTATTTGTGCAAATCAGCACACATGCATATATACCAGTCATGCTATTTGATTCAAGGAAAGCCATCACATGCCGAGAACGGGAGAAGGTTAAGATACGGTGACTCAAAGAAGTTTTAAAGATATGAGTCGAAAAGAAAGGAACCCGGTTTGCATCGTTCACTATGCTTTCTCCTACCGTTCTTTTCTCCACCGGGTCTGTGCAAATTTCGCAAACTTCCTACCTCTTTCTATTTTGGGCCCTTATTCACTTTGGCCAATCATAACTTCCTTGGCCTTACTCTTGAGCTTTTCACTCTCACCGTATGTATTTGAAATTTGCAAATTTCAAATCTCTGTAGGACCACGCCACCTCAGCATACCTCTCCTGTATGAATCACTCCCGTTCACAGTCACCTCACATCTGTTCAGCACCCATTTATTCTTGACCATCTCTCTCTTGTTTCACTGCATGAACATCTTAAGTCCGCCGTTCCCATTTTAATTCTCACGTCCATTGAATAAAGTTGTCAGAACTATGATGCTCTTACTTCTTACTTACTTTTTTTCCGACAAACATTCCGTCTTCCCAACAGACAAGGCCACCTACAACTTTACGTTGCAGCTCTTTCAACTATTTTACCTAGCCGAGCTTCAAATGGATGGTGCATCTATTGGCATAACACAGTCACTTTGGATTTTGGAGTGTGACCTATTCAGGACCCCGGGAAGGTTGTACGCAAGCTGGGTAAAAATCCTCTTAACAATGAAACTGACCCAGCAGATCCTAGTACAACGGACATCGGAGAGCCCCTTTGCCGCCGATTTACACCAGCTGTGTCTCCCAGACCCACAGTGAGAACATTATCATGATCTAAGAAAAGGGGTTCAAGGCATAGAACTAATCTATTCATCCTTATTTTCTTTTCTACGTGGAAATGGGTTTGCCTGGCTTTATGGAACTATTTTAGGAATAGACCCTAGGTGGTGCTAATACTGCATCGCTTTGGTGTTCCAGCACAATGAAAACATTAATTTGCTATGAGATAATTTTTGACGTAAATGTAAAATGGTGCCCATTCGAACTCAGTAATGAAGCATAGTGCATTTCTACAGCTCCTAATTTGACTAGTTAAATGACTCCATTACGTGTCTAACAGACAGAAGCAAATAATTTCTGCTCAGTTGACGCTCACTTATCCGTATCATTTTACCCTGAAAATAAAGTCTCTAATCTACAGTTTCTTTGTCTTAGTTTTTAATATTATTAAAGCATACATTCTTGACTAATAAGCAATGAAAACAGCACAAACTAACAGTTAATAGGAGGAACAGATTTGAAATGCACATATTAAATGCACAGAGCATTAAAAAACAGGAAGGGGAAAAGGACAATTATGTTGTTTTGTTGATATGATTGAAGATAGTGCCAATTTTTTGTGGTAAAAAAAACACACCAATATTCTATCTGGGTGTAAATGGAGATATAGATGTGGTGTCTTGGCGGGGAGGAAGGAAAATTATATCTCCAAACTTTTCAGTCTAAGTCTGGAAAAATCATTCCATAGATCTCACGTATTAATAAACAGGGCAGCCATCTTAATAAATATCAGGTGATGAAGAATTTTGCCTCGAGGAACCCAAATAGTTAATGCCAGGTCTTTAGGTTCCTCCTGGAAATGTCCTTCTTCCTCTGAAAATAAGTTTAGAATTAAAGCCTATCACTTTACACATAGCAGAGGCATATTAGTGAGACACAGCTGTTCATATCCCACTCTTAAGAGCCATATGATTAAGTTATGGGATATCAGATAATCCAAAGTCTGTCTCTATTGGTCACCTTCCCCAGCCAAAGGCTTTTTAGTTTTAAGTTCATTTAATGACAGAATGGCCAATTCAGCAAATGTGCGAGCAATTCCAACGAACACCTGTGGCTCCCTGGGTTACTCTGTGGAGTAGAAGATATAAAATGTCATTACAGCAGCAGGCAGCACCCAACTTTGAACAGAAGAAAGGAGAAAATATCCTGAGTGTTAAAGCGGTTGGAACTGGGAGGGGTTCAAGACTGTAGGGCTTCCAAAGAGTTGAATGTTGTCTCATGAACATTCATGAAATGTTCAGATATGTACCCTGGATCTTTCTTTTTTTACACACCATGGTGAGTTAAAGGCCAAATGACGGGACCGTACAAATGTTGCTTAAAATCACCATATCAATTAATTTCACAGCAGCGTGCAAGCAACTTAGGAACTAACCCAAAGACCAACTGGTGATTAATCTGAAGATCTTGGAATTAAGATGGGCTTATTCCCATCTTTTGCAGTCGGTAGAGCTGTCAAACATGAGTCCAAATTCTTTACCTTAACTAGGCAGAGAATGGGCAACACCTCTGTTTGCTGATCTCTCTTTATGCATCCCTTAATCTACTCACAGGATTTAACCATAATTTTCACTGCTCTTAGCAAACAATGCTGAAAAACAATAAACTCAGCCTTTGTATCAGGAAAGTGCAGACAGATTTAGCATCCAAAGAGTACCCAGCAGAGAAAGCTTGTCTTGTGAGTCCTTTATACTGATAGAAGCTTCAAATGCTCCTTAAGAATGTTTTTTAGCCATAATCTAAATTCAGGCGTGTGTTTGCATACATGAGTGTGTATTCATAGTGTAAAGGAGTAAAGGAGAGGGTTCAAAAAGTGCAAAGGTAAAAGCAAGTTACAGTGGAAGGGGCCACCTGATGTAACAACTTACGCTTAATAACAGCTCAATAACAGCTTGAGGGAAGATCAAGGAAATTAAACACCAGTAAACTCAACTTCAGCAGTGGGGAAGATATTGGAAACACTAATCAGGGACAAAACAGGGAAAGTTATGATTTAATTAAAGATATTCAGCATGGATTCACAAAAAGGAGATCATACGTAACAAAAACTAATAGAATATTTTAAGGGGGATAAACAGAGAGACCCACACTTGCTAAAAAGAAATGAAGACGGATGCTGTGAGCATTATTAATAGCCCTCTGTATGTCATTACCACCTGAAACATCTTCCCACTAGCCACCTTCTTGTTCAGGGCAACAAGAAAATCTACATGGATCAATAAAGGATTTTAGTTTCTCTCTCTCTTTCTTTTCCTATTTTCCATATTATCATCTATACATTCATCCAACCATCTATGAAGAACAATACTAGACTATATTTTGTTCTTAAATAAATAAAAAATGAAACTCTATGATTGAGAGAACTCTCCAGTAGTTCCCAGGGAGTTTTATGCCTAGTAGACTTGATGCTATGAAGAACTGATAGAGTGGTTGATCTACAGTCATGGCAGTAGTGACAAATCAATGGTTCCTCGCCCATTGAGATGGTGAGAAAAATTTGAAGCACCATGATATGACTTTGCTTCTGAAACTAGGCAGTGAGAGGACTTGGAGAAACCTGCACATCATACAGATCAAAGTAGTTTCTATGAGCAATGTTGGAACTTCAAAAGCACAAAGGACAAAACCAAAAGTTAAAATTATGAATGCTATTACAGAGACATAAAGGAACTTGAAATTAATGGGACTAACTCCAGAACTGGCAGAGAAGGCATGCAGAGTTCTGTCTGTCAGGGACCTACACTTGGAAGGTCCCAGGAGATGGGCCTTCTCTGCCATGGCACCTTCTTTATGGAATCTTCTCTCTATTCCTTTTTACTTTCTGAAGGTCCCTCAAAAAACTTTCATGTCTGGGGGTCCCAATGGACTGAGGAGGTCTTGTGATGGCCTCTTACTGTAGATAATACTAACTTCTGTAATAATAATGAAAGTTTTTTATAACATATATTTTTTAAATTAAGTATTATATGCCACCCAGAGTCCATCTTTGTGAGATGTGCAGCCATACAAACTTGATAAATAAACATAAGGTAGATACTTTAGGCGACAGTTATAACAATAGTACAAAAACCTGCACTAAATACGTATGATATGTGTGCAAATGAGTATCTTTTAGGATTTCAGGAGGAAAATTGATGGATTGTTTGCAAGCTACCTATTAGAATAATGAAATGTACTGATAAGCATCAATTTTGTTATTTCATCTTGACAAAGTTGAACAAATTTTATGTAGAGACCACAAAAGCCCACATTTTTCTACAATGAGAAAACCTGAACAAGCTAATGGCATCTTAAGTATCTTATCAACAAGTAGGTATGAAACAGACAGTTAAGGAATTTAGATGGAATTTCTTGACACAGACACGATAGGGCATGGCACCAGAAGTGACAATATGTATAAAATTAATGAGAAATATTTATTCAAAACAAAGACATACTGATTACTGTACATACTAATACTTAAATGGAGATTTTAGACAGGAAAAAGTTTCCTAAAAAGATCATATTCAGCTTTTCATAAAATTATAGAGGCTATGGAGGAAGTTTTTAAAAAAGAAACATTTAATGCCATGACATAGAGTGTTAACATTTGTTTTTTTCTAAAATCCTCATAATAATCTTCATAAATCTCTATAGATGTTTGAAAATCTTTTAGATTTCCATTAAAATTTTATGAAATTCAACTGAGCATGAGACTCCAATCTGTTTGATGCTTACTTTCCACAATATGGTAAATATGGATGCATCAATACATAGGCATCCATTGGAAACCTGGCAAGTGTGGTTTTTAAATCATGTTAATTGCTGAGTGAGATGGGTGAATCCAGTCACCTTATGACATCTTTGATAACACTAACAGAGGAGTTAGTCTAGTACTCTTATGAGTTTTTTTTACCCTAAATCTTTCAGATCAAACTTCATATGGCCTCTCTCTCTTCAGAAGTGGGGACAACACAACTGTTGAACATTTCAACAAGATGGAGAACCTCAGTAGTTGCCAAACCATTATTTGTAGATGTTCCACTTATCCTGACCAGTGGTAAGGAATGCTGGGAGTTGTTCCTCACCAATGTCTGAAGACTCCCCAGAACCTTTATGAATTCCCTAAAGAATCCCCAAGGCTTGGACTCTACAGTAGATCCTACAGATCCTACAGATTATTGCGAAATCTTCAGTGGAGAGTCTTGCTATCGCTGATTGCTGAAATTATGGCAAAGAATGCAATAAAGCATTTGTTAATATTCTTAAGACAAAATGCATATTAGAATTAATACTTATCCACTATATCTTAACTGTCAGAGCAGCCTGGGCATATTATTTGGTTTTATGGATATAAAATACAGCTCCATTTGGGACGGATGAGATTTTTACATCTTAATTTTGTTCTGAAAGACTCGCTGGTTCCTGCAGATGCTTACATTCTTTTGAACTGTATGCCAAAGGGTTGGAAACTAACAAGAGGACAACGGTAATGAATATTGTGCAGAGGCTTTTACAATTTCAGAATAACAAATGCCATAAGCCTGGAAAATGGGGCACTGTAGCTGAGCGGTTAAAATGCTGGGCTTGTCAGCCGGAAGGTCAGCAGCTCGAGTTTGAGACCCAAGCACCATCGTGTAGCAGGGTGAGCTCCCATTACTTGCTCCAGCTCCTGCCAACCAAGTTCGAAAGCATGTAAAAATGCAAATAGATAAATAGACACCACCTTTGGTGGGAAGGTAAAGGTGTTCCATGCACCTTGGTGTATAGTCATGCCAGCCACATGACCACGAAGCGTCTTCAGACAAACGCTGGCTCCCTTGGCTGTGATCGGAGATGAGCACCACCCCCTAGAGTCAGACATGACTGGCAGGGAAAACCTTTACCTCTGTAAGGTTGGAAGGATACCCATTAGCCACTAATTATAAAAGGGTGTGAACAACTCCTCTCTGTTTCTATATTTGAACAAGTATTTTACTTTCAGAAGTCCTATTTGAAGGACTGCTTTAAAAAATGGGATTTCGTGTACTATTTAATATGCTTACTATCTCATTTTGGTTCTGTTGTTAAATAAATTGATTTAAATGTTAATTTAATGGTAAAGCATGACATGAATATGTACATTAGATGAGTTTTACTTCATTCACAGGAAATATGTCCTTTTGTGAGTTAGATTCTTTTTTTTCAAATACTATTTTTTTTAAGAAATGCAAAATGTATTAGCTGGCTATTTTGCACCATTAGTAATATTTTCTATTAAAATATAGAAAGGAAACTAGAGCAAAATTTATTAGACATTGTCCTGAATTTTTTTCCGGAACATTAAGCTCATCAGAAGTAGTACTTTACTTCTTTCAAAATAAAAAGCTATGCATATCTTTCCCACTGTTCAAAATCTCAATATTATTTTTAAATCATCAGTGCCATTGTATCTTTCAAATAAGGCTTCTTGGATAATATTTTGAGGTGGTACATTTTTAAGCACAATATTAAAGCAATCAGCCCTCATTTCCTTAAATAAACATGTGTCATGCAGAAAAATTCTCCTGCATTATTTTTTCCTCGATCAGTCTGCATTGAGTTTGCTGAAAAAGAATTTGTTTCCAAAATGTCTTGCGAAGTAAAAGGATTTTCATCAAAATCTCTGGGATGGAGCGTCTGGTTCTTGCCTTAACTTAATTGCAAGTGGTCAAGAAGTGTCCTTAACTGCACATTCCTCTTTCCAAAGGTCTCAAGATTTCCCTGGCTTCCCATACTTCAATGGGAAAGAGATGCAACAAAAGCAGCGCCAGTAGGGCCACCTTCACTGACGCCTTCACTGAAGAAGGAAGTCAAAAAAATAAGACAAGCCAAATGAAGTTAGAAGAGAACGAAATTTTAAAAAAGAATAAGAGAACAGAGCCTTTTTTCAAAGGGGAATGTTAGTTTTGAAGAGTTACAAGCTACAAAATCATGGAGAAAATAGAGGAGGAGGAGGAGAATGGAAAGAAAAAAGGAAAGAAAAGATCAGGGTGAGGAGAGCCAATCAAAACTGCAGTTTGTCCTTTCTTGCCTACATGCACACAATAAGAGATTACACTTTAGTATACCATGTGGCATTAAGACTAAATGATGCTTCACATCTATCAAGAACTCAAGGATATACTCAAGTGCACTATCCATTTAGTCACCATGGGGAAAATAGTAAAGTACTAAAAATATTTGTCCCTCTCTCAGTAGGTGGGATTTTCAGAGTCAGCATAAAAACCCAAGTGCCGGCACTGGAAAGTTAAGATATGCTTGTGTATTCTGATTCCCATCTAAATAAAAATATGAAATGTCAGCACCAATGTAATATTTCACACAGATGGATTAATGGCCTATAGTTAGTAACCCTGGTTTATCAGATTAATTCCAAGGTTATTTCTTTAAATTTTATAATTTTCGCCAAACACCAAAAAGATAAGCTCTTCTATTGAGCTCCCCCAACACCAGTTGTTTCTTTCTCCAGTTCACTGACCTTTTGACCAATTATTCTTTAAGGTTTTCAATTCATAAAACTGCCCTCCATCACCCAAAGTCGGAAGCTGACTTAATGTTTTGACCTGTCTTGCCCCACTTAAGCTGGGCTCACACGTTACATTAGCTCCTGAAGACTTATTCAGTAAATTGTAATAAGGCAAACCTTGTCTTGTCTATCAAGTGAACCCAGTTACAGTATCCATTCATTAATGAAACATCCCCCAGTTTGTAGAGAATCAGGAACCAGTAGGCTCATGCAGAGCAAAAAAGTTTATCCATGTCTTGGCTTTCCAATCAAATTCTGCAGTATAAAACCCAGCAAAAGTAAAATGGAAAATTTCCTCAGCACCCTTCCTAAAAGAAAAATCAAAAGGGGAACTCATTCTATGTTCTGAGAAGTAACTAATGCCAAGTTCTTGCTTCCAGCTCTGACTGTTCCCACTTCACACATGAAACAAGGCCAGAGTGTAGAAGCTAATAAGAAGCATAACTGCAAAGCAGGAACAGATAGACAGGACCATGCTGTCTGTTTCGGTTAAGGGGAGAAAAAGATATATGGGAGGGAGGAGGGAGAGTGATTGGAAAAAGCTAAATATGAACCAGAGCACCCAGGAGCCAAAGACATGAAAAGAAAACGCAGTTATCCTACATAAAGACAGATTTCATTTTCACAACTTTCTTGTGGTATAGCCTATCCCAGAGAGGATGGCTTGAGATAGCAGATTGGAAGAGATGCTATTCGCTTCCTTGCTGATTTTAGGGGAAGATGCAAGACACTTTTTCATGGTCATCTCCTCTACGTAAAATAAAACCAACATTTCTCTGCATGCAGAATGCGAACCTGTCATGAAACATTTGAAAAATGGCAAAATATTTACACATGCTTCATCTGAAATACCATTCAGGAAAGGCTATGCCATGAGCCTTTGGAGCTGTCTTATTTTAAAGTTTCTTCTAATGATCCGGTAATGAAACCCTGGGAAAAGCTTAATCCAGATTCCTGATTCGTACAAATAATATTCTCCCAATATTCATAAGGAGAGTGACCGAATCCAGATGCATGCCTTTTCTAACACTCAGATCTGGGCACGTCTTGAAGCAAGTGCATTGTTTGAAGCAGCATGGCATTTTATTGCATCTCCCACCTCCCCTTGGCAGAGTTTCACACGATTAACTATCAGGGATTTATTAACGGTAATGAGAATTCAGCGTGCCACCTGAATAGTTGCCCCCTTTCCCATAATGAAAACAAAGCCCCCACAAATACAAGCCATCTTGAATGAAAGCAAAATGTTAAAAAAATACCTGTCTGGATTTTCTCTTGAAAATCAGTCATTGAGAATCATCTGTCAGTAAGACAAAATTAATTACTACATGTAAAATGAAGGAAATCAACATAAATTTAAATATTGTACAATATTACAAAGGTTAAGCTAAGTCTACTATCTCTTTGTCATACATGCTTATTGTCTAAAAATCTCTTCTTCTCCACCCCCTCCAGATACCAAATAGATTTAACAACAGCAGTAAAATATTCTCAGGTGTTTAAATTTGGATTTGGAAGGAGGGGCAGAAAATGAAGGTAAAACATAGTAACTTGCAAAATTCACAGCACAGCCCTGCTGTGTCTGCTCAGAAAGCAATCTCAGCAAGACTTATTCCTAGCTACATGGGTACTGGATGGCAGCCTAAAATAATGTTGTAATATTCTTTTGTTATAACAGAAGAAACCAACTTGATTATGAATGCCTTGACTTCATAATATATAGCTCATGCACAGTAATCTTTTCTTTTCTCACCTCTGATAGCATCATGCAAACAGTTCATTGATTCATCCATTTTCATGCGTGGAATTGGCAATTCAATTTGCTGGCATGACTTACCAGCTTGGAAGGTCTGAGATGCTATTCAGAAACCATGTCCTGGTGAAAATAATGAAGAACTATATAGTACATATGTAGAATGCTCCAAGAAGGGAGAGGAGGAAGGAAGGAAGGAAGGAAGGAAGGAAGGAAGGAAGGAAGGAAGGAAGGAAGGAAGGAAGGAAGGGTTGCATGAACTGACTTGCATCTAAACTTGTATATTGCCTCAATCACAAATAGATGCAGATTAAGAACAGACTACGTATCATGCTAAACCATGTCTTCTAGAATCTTTATCTATTGAACAAGCCATGGTGGCTTAATTTACAAGTAATGTTACAACACAATGGATTGGTTGACCCTTTTCCAAGAAAGAAATAAACTGTGTTATGGTTTAATATGATGCATGAAGCCAGTCATTATTTTCCAAAGTCAGATGACTTAGTGATTCCTCCCAGGACCCTTTAAAGTACCTCAAAAGGCATTAATAATTTATGCATGAAGTTTCTTGTCAAGAAATTGCCAAAGATGCTGCTAAAAAAGTAAAGGTTTCCCCTGCCAGTCATGGGTGACACTCTAGGGGATGGCACTCATTTTCAATTCACAGCTGGGGGAGCCAGCATCTGTCTGAAGATGCTTCCATGGTCATATGGCTGGCATGATTATATGCCAAGGCGCATGGATGCTGTTACCTTCCCACGAAGGTGGCGCCTATTTATCGACTTGCATTTTTACATGCTTTTGAACTGCTAGGTTGGCAGGAGCTGGAGCAAGTAATGGGAGCTCACCCCATTTTGCAGTGCTTGGGTCTCGAACTTGAGCTGTTGACTTTCCAGCCAACAAGCCCAGCATCTTAACAGCTTGGCTACCT
>JANHZU010004023.1:146498-159673 GCA_032468055.1 Acrochordus granulatus
TGTTGATACAATCTTCCCCCAATATTGTGACAGCGATTGTCAATGGGACTTAAATTGCTGTCAAACTTATCCAACTGACTTACAGCACAACAGCCAGGGGAAGCCAGCTTAGTGACTCACGCCAATAAGACCATTTTTTTGCTCTTCCCTAAATGCTCATTCATTTTACCCACTTGTGAAAAAGGTCTGTTATGAGGGGCTATGAGCATATTCATCTTCAGCAATTAGCCATATGAGCATTTAGCTTCTGTTATGCATCTGTAGGGTAAATCAACGATGTTTCAATACAGTGTATATGAAGCTGCACACAAGTTCGGTCAGGCCAATTTTTCAGCATCTTACCTTGATTACTGCATTTCAGTTCAGTAAGCACAGTCACTCAACCTGTTGCTCACAAGTATGTCTGCCAACTGGATGAACAAAATAATCTATGTATCTCTTGCAGGCATTGATATGCAGGATTCAAACAGTGTGAACCCTTGATAAGGATAAAGGGAGGACCTGTCTCAAATTCCCATGAGGATCTCAAGGCAATTCCATCATATGTTCAGGCACATTATCAGCTCACCAAACTGTGATATCAACTTTGTACTGCATCCTGAATCTACAAGACAAATCCTATTGTATTGGTTTTAATTTTCAGTAATATTAATGGAACTCGGCTATGAGAGCTCACGGCTTTAGTGACAAATGCCACATAATTTGACCCTGAAATCTTGCAAACATTACTTGGAATACTTTTATTGACTTTTTATTTTCATGAAACCTTTTGTCATGTGTGTGACAAATATACTTATTTTACCAAGAGTTACATATAGTTCCTTCACCTCAGTTTTATTGTTATTAACATAAGAACTTTTTTTAAAATTTTTGTCCTTCCTTTATTATTTTTTATAAATAACTGAAGTCAGCAAACCTATCTAACACTTCTTCCTCCTCCTATTTTCTCCATAAAAACCCTGTGAGGCGAGTTGGGTTGAGAGAGAGAAACTGGCCAAAATCACCCAGCTGGCTTTTGTGTCTAAGGCAGAACTAGAACTCAGAGTCTCCTGGTGATTGGTCCAAAGTCACCCAGTCAGCTTTCATGCCTATGGTGGGACTAGAACTCGTTTCCCGGTTTATGACCTGATGCCTTAACCACTACACCAAACTGATGCCTGATACCTGCCTTAATACATTGACTACATTCAGTTAGAATGAAATGTAGTAGACTGAAACTTGCTTGTTTTTATGATACTCAGATCAATTTTCACTGTTTGAAGAAGCAGGAATGATCAAAAACAGCTAAACCAATCATCAATCTGTCTGAGTTTCAAGGGATGTAACCAGAGTACTGAACAGAGTCGGTTTCAGTACCTCTTTCCTAGAAACTTGGATCAGCATTCAATATTTGCTTCCTGTACCAACAGCATACCTAGAATACCATGTATATTAAATGTTAGCATATTGCACTGGCAGATTGGTATATAACATTCAAGCACACGGATATAAATAATGAATTTGAATTATATACAGTATGCAGAATGCACCTCATTTTATAAATCAGAACATCTTCTGAAAAAGGGTAGCCATCATAGTGAAACACTAGAGGACCTCATAATGCCAAAGTACTGGTCCAAGTGTTTCCTGGGAACAGATATGATGTAATGCAGCAGTCATTCAGAAGATGTGCACCAGCTGCATAGCACGTTATAGGTCTATTCTAGCGTAGCCAGGAATGGTATATAAAAACACCAGATGCAGTAAACTAAATATCTATTCATTAGGCCAGGACAAAGAGTTACCAAGATGCACTATTTCTCAGGATCCCAGCAAAGAGAATTTAAGGGTACATTAGACCGGTCAACTATTGCCTGATAATATTCTGTTGAGGACAGGCTAAAGACCAAAATACATATCATTCCTAGGTTAGTAGGAACTTTCATCCTCAAAGTTTTTGGATGTTTTAGAATTGAAAAGCGAATGCAGGAGAAGCAGTCAAGAGGAAATGACAAGGCAAGTAGAGATGGAGGTACATTCTACTACTCTGTAACACGACGTTTAAGCAATTGATATGTCTAGCCTAGTCTATCCCAATTGTCTATACCAATTGTCTACAATCTCAGGTCTCACCACAAATAGCAACTTACTGTTCTCAGCTGAAAAAGCCAAGAATCAAATATGGACATTCTCACTGAATTATGGCTTCTCCTCTTTCTCTGGAAACTTATTTTCCTCTCAGAATGAATATTTTGACTCTTTTGACAAGGAAAGATATCTCATCTTGGGTTGCATTATACATTTCAAAACACAATCTCAGCTTTGTAATCCTAGGGAGAAACAACCTTTATTTCAGCCCTTTGAATGCAATAAATAAAAGACATTTCTAGAGTTCTGTCACACACCTAATAGCGCCTTAAAAAAACGGTCATTAAGTATTATGTTAACAAACTAGACTTCCTACCTTGATTTTCTAATATGTGCTTAAGTGGCCAAATGGATGTTTCAGAAGGTTAGTAAGAATGACTACGTGCATAGCGTTGAATGAACGTGGTGATTGTGATGGTGATTGTGGTAGTGCTAATTATTTGGACTTTTTTGGCACAGCCGATGATATGCGAAATAGTAGTCTAAAATATGAAAAATCCTTTTCTCAAATACCCAGACATTTAATAGATGCACACAAAAACTCTTGGCTTATTCAGAGGATGTAATAGATACACACACGAAACACAAGTGGTTACTTATTATCCTTATACAGACCTACTGACATTTTTTGCAGGGGATAAATCTACACATTCTTGTAGAAAAACAGATGAGATGGACAATGATGGAGGAAAAATTAAGATGGCACCTATAGTGGAAAAGGAAACAAACAAATCAGAAAATGGATAAATTACATATCTGGCAGGAGACGGTAACGACGCCCCAGCCATTAAAATTTCCAGCACACTGATGGTGGAATTCTCAGTCCCCTTTTGTTATCCAATTCACTAAGAGGTGCATGCTGGCAGTGTAACAAAAGCCAATGTGGGTGGCAAGGTAGCTGCAAATTTAAGCATGAATGCTCTGTATGTGGGGACTTGCACCTGATTACCAGATGCTCCAAGCAGATGGCCAGGGAGGAGAGTAAACAGGACTCCTCAAAGCTTCGATAGGGTTACAGAAAGTACCAATTCTTCTGAGAGTAGCAATAATCCATTGTTGGCTGTGAACACGCCATAGCAAGATACTCACACATCGCTTACATTACATCCTGCCGATCTTCCTTAGCATCTTCACATAGAAAAGAGAGAAAACCAATACCTATAGCAAACTTAATCTTTGCTGGAAGTAGTTATCTGCGGTTCGTAGAAAATTACACTGATGTTGCTCTATTCAGGCTGTTCTGCTATGAGAGGGCAGAATGATTCCAAAGGAAGAATTACATTTCTAAATGGAGTTGTCCCACTGGAGATCAAGGTTAGTATTTGGGGGCTCGTGTGCAGCTGCCATTAGTTAAGCAATGCAATAACAATGAAAGATGCTAGGCCATTAGAATGATTGCATTGTAAATAGTTAATAGATAATGCACAATTACATTTTAATATATCTACCAGCCATGAGATTGCATACATTTCTTTACCATTTTTCGGTGTTTACTCGTGTTTAATTAGCATATCCTTGGTGGTGAAATGAAAATGAATCAAAGCATGCTGTTTTGTTGTATTTAAAAGTATAAGGCACAATGGACAAATTACACGAAGAAGTTATATAAAGCAGAGTTGAGAGGACTTGAATCTCATTATAATTTTGCTTAGGAGCACAGGTTGTTTGATAGCAGGAAGTCTAAATCCTTGCTATTCTGCTGCGGATCATCCAGATTCTAACCCCTACTCTGGATCTATGACACTAACTTCCTCTCTTCACTGAAGGCCAACCTTATGTAGGACCCAGGTTACAGGTCTAATGGGAAAATACGATGAAATCCTACTTCATAACACACTGGGAATTTTCAAATCCTTCTTCATATAAGGTTTGAATGCTTACGTTATTTTATACAACTTCTATGTATTTGTATAATTTATTTACATAAATAAAATATATTTGTGAACTTGGCACTAAGCATGCAAAATTCACCACAGCTTTTAAATTCTTTCATCCATCCATTTATCTATGAGCTGGATGAAAGCTATCTAATGGAGGATGCTCATCCAGCATCACATTGGGTGGCTTTCCACATGGAGTTCAAGATCATAAACTTGTCAGACATTCAAAAGACTTTGAAAACATTCCCAATTATTCCATATAGCTCTATTGTATTCTTCAATACTGGTACTAGTGAAAGAGAAACTACCTCCCACAAAGCCATCACCATACTGATCTTTAACTGAAATCTTCTATGAAATTTAATAGAATAATAGGGGTTTTGCCAACTAAAGGAAACCATTACTACAGCATCCCTGACTTATGAGCATCCAGCCTCTGTTAAACACCTCCAATAAGTTTACACCTCTCAAAGCTATCTCTTTCATCACAGAACAACCCTCACTAAAATACTTGATGCAATTGTTTCTTGCTCTTTCTTGGCACAAGTCTGAAATATCTATCATTCTCACATGCACATGGTCAACATCCAGCAAATTTATCATGGCATGATTTTCTAATCTGCTAGTATGCAAAATAATATGCCCGGTATTCCTTAGACAAACATGTGACATACCAAAAACTGATGTCCTCTGAACAGCATCCTCCCCTCCCCTGGTAAAAGTATTAAATTATTTTCTGACATTGTATAAGTGTATCATTTTATCTAGATTGCTTTGTTGCACTGTTTCACCAGTGAGTAGATGAACAATGTTACGGAAAGAAGTTGAAGCTGAACCTACTGTAAATGAATAAACTGAACAATGCAGCTAAGGACAGATGTCCCTCTTCAGAACTAATTGTTTATTTGATATAAATGGATGCTCAGAAAGACAGAGATGAAGAACAGAGAACCAATGAAGAGTCAAAACTGAAAAAAAAACCTGCCCATCTATATACATCATTATGTATGTATGTCCACGGGCTCTTTGCAAGTTGGGTGGTGAATAAATTCATTCATTCATTCATTCATTCATTCACCAAGGAAGGGGCCAAAATCCTGCCTATTGTGTTCGTGCTCTATTTAGTTACTTGGTCTTAACCTTATGGACAAATAATTACGAAATATCTGTAATTTTCTTTTATTTAATAGGGAATATAGCATTTAAAGAAAACCACCATAAAACCGTGGATCTTCAATGTAGCTGTTGCATACCATCCTAGGGTTTGGAGGATATAGGGAGGAAGCAGATTATTTTCTTTTCCCCCAAGGCAGTGTGGAAGAACCTGAAGGGGCCGTTTTGACTTTTTGTTCCCCAAACAAATGAGAGCTACAGCCCAAGTCAACCTGAATGTGAATGTGTTTCAAAATGGCTGTTGCCCTGTAGAACTTTGAAATCAGAACTCCTGGAGGTGATCTTGTGCCAGCCTACGAGACACTGCCAATTTTTCCACAAGCGAACAGCTTGTATCTCCATGAAAACCAATGGATGGAACAAATTGTATTAAATTATGTAAAATGATACTAAAAAGCACCATCGCGTAGTTAAGGCAAAATATTTAAAAATGGGGGTTGGAGGGAAAATGGTTCACGAAATACAGTTTGTTGTTTTTTGCTGAAATTAAATTTATGGAAATGGTGGAGAGGCCCCCTTTTTTATTGACTGCGGGGGAAGAAAAAAGGAAACGAGGATTCCTGCTATTGCCAACCAGAAATTTGACTTATCTCATGGGGCAGACTAACATATTTCTTTCATGAATCTGGCACCTGTGAATTATTTAGCTTTTCTGAAACTTTAAGATATCCTGTCGACATGCATCTGAGTATAACCCACTATCCCTCCCCATATCTCCACAGGAGCTGTCACTACACAACGTACGTCCAAATACTTTCCCATTTCATGTTCTTCTGACTTTTTTAAAGGTAAGGAGGTTTATAAATAACTGCAATTAGCAACAGCATTACGCTTAAGTCCACTGCGGATGCATCCCTGTGAAAAATATTGTTCATATTTGCAGGCTGTTTTAATAAATTTGGTTACAGTTGTTCATATCTGAGACAACCCATTATGGAACAAAGACAGAACCATTTCTGCATCTTGGGTGGTAAAAAATGTATATCTGTGTAAGTAGGGGCAAAATAAAATATCTAGATGGTTTTATGTTTTTAAGTGACACAAAACAGGCTGACAACATGAAGCCTTAATTGAGGCCTTTGTCAAGATATGAAAATGTCTAGATAGAGATATCACCATCTCCCACCCCATTTTTAAAAAGTCAACAGCCAGGTCTTGTCTCGGATGACCAACCAGGCTCAATTCTACAATACTTGGAGAGAGAGATATCTATCTCCAAATATTACAAAAACCAGACGGATGGATGGATGAATGGATGGATGGTTGGATGGACAGATGGACAGACAGACAGATGACAGAGGCAGAGACAATAAAACAGAGAGTTCTTCAGTTGCTAACTTCCCCAAGCTTTCATGTCCCTCCTGCTTGCAGAATTCAGGAAAATTGCTCCAGTTTTATATCTATGATATACCTCTCTGTCAATCAGCACATGTGGCACATTCCAACTTTTTCTACTTCGAAGAAAAGGATGGAATTGGATCCACAACTGCCAAGCCCAGATGCAAACGCATTCCCCATCTGGTGCTACAAATATATGTTATGTGCTCCAGTGACATCAAAGCTTTCTCAATTCTGCCATGTGTCTTGAAATTGAGGCAAACCTTTTTTTCTTGCTTAGATCCAAAGAGGTTATACTTTTTTCATCAGAGATAACACAGCCTCACCTGGGCAGCTCAACTTCTGCATTTTTTAAGGATTATGCACAGAGGAGAGAGGAAGGTTGACCCCTTCGGTATCCTCAAAGCTCTTTCCCAGTGGGTTCTAAAATCTCCTAATGAGATCTAAACTTCAAGCTTTAGTTTGGCCTCAGCTCTTTCCAAATTTAGTTCTCTAATTCTCCAAAACCAAAGTAAGGGGTTTAATTTATACCAAAGACGGGCAGCTTTGGATGGATGGGATAGTGCTTCCAATGGGGTAGAATGGGATAGGGCTATTTTGCTTTTTGTTTTTACTAGATTTTTACTATTGCTTCTTCTTTTAAGACATTACATTATAGTTTTGTGGCAAATAACCAGCAACTGACACTGATTGCTTCAATTTGCCCAGTGATGCCAAGCTTCAAGAATGGAGAAAGTACACTATCGTTTGAGTATGACAATTCCTTCTCCTCATTTTCTAAGAAGTTAACACATCATCTAATGACACAAAGATGCGTGTGTGTGTAATTGGCTTCTATGGCCTTGCAAACAGGGTTCTTGGAACACTGGACTCAATGTTTCTCTGGGAGAAACCTAGAAGAATGTACTTCAATAATTCTGAACAACTCTACTATGTTCATACCTAACTGGGTGCTAGACAGCCCTGCTTACCAATGAGGAAAAGTTAAGGGGGAGGAAAGCGAAGCCTGCATTATTGCAAACTTTTGTAAAAAGTACTTTGTTTTATTTCAGCCTCCTGCCTTAAAACAAAAAACACCACAAACTACAGATAGTCCATGACTCACAATCACAGTTGAAATCAAAATTTCCATTGTTAAGCATGGCAGTTGTTAAGTGAGTTGAGCCCAATTTTATTTTGCCATGGTTTGTCAAGCAAATCACTGCAGTTGTTAAGTGAATCATGTGGTCATTATTTGAATCCAGCTTCCCATTGATTTTGCTTGTTGGAAGCCATCTTATATGACCCTGAGATGCTGCAACCTTCATAAATATATGCCAGTTTCCAAGTGCCCAAATTTTGATCATGTGTCCATGGGGATGTTGTAATAGTTGTAAATGCAAGAACTGGTTGTAAATCACTTTTCCGAGTGCCATTGTCACTTCAAATGGCCACTAAACAAATGCTTGGAGGTCAAGGACTACCTCTATTCCTAGACCAGTTCAGCAATGCTATGTGAAAATATCCTTGGACTAAGTTTTAACTGATAAAAACTGGAGAACAATGGAGAAAAAGCAGAATATGGCATGTTGCACATGCACTGTAACATGCATCTAGAAAGTACTTTTGAATGCAGCCAATTTGTTTACAAAGAAGAGGAGCAAATTGCAAAAAAAGATGCTTGCATTCCATTCCATTATATCTATAAGTTGGCTTTCTTTTCTCTCTAATATTAGCACCACAAGCTAAAGAATCTGCTTCACAAATGCCTGCTCTGTATTCTAAAATCATAGTAATTATAATAGTAATAGTAATGTGATATACATTTTTTTTCTGCCTGATTTCTATGCAGGGAACTAGGTTTTGCATATTGTACGTGATTCAGAAAGAATAATTAAAGTCTTATGTGGACACACATTTGCCTGAGGCAAAGCTTTTATGTTGTTTTGCATTCTGCACGTCACTCAAAAATTTGCAACTGAGAAATGATGCTGAACTAAAATAAGGCAAGGACGCATTGATTAAAAAAAAAGAAGTAAATTATATCTTGTCCAATTTGTTGACACCCTTTTCAACATCTCACCATGACTGCTATGGTAGAACAGCTGAGCTACATATAGGTGAGCTTAAGACAAGTGAAAGACCACAGGTTGTAGTTAAAGAAATACGTTTTTGGAGAGTTTTTGAAAGAGAAAACCACTTCATTTTCTTCCGTCAACAGAAGCTTTTCTTGTTTGCCACTTTCATGAGAAAGATTTTGGGAGATGGCAACCAATGCAGCTATTCTGCCCACTTAATATTTTTGAGTAAGACCAGCTGGAACAGAAGAAATAACACTGACTAGACTCATACTGTAATTCTTGGTCTGCTTAACCATGGTTCATTGACTAAAGAAGAATTGGCTAGGTTGACACATTATGCTAATTCAAAACCAACCAACCATGACATGATGGCTTAGTACAACACATAGAAATCCAGCTATAGTAGTGAATGTATTCCTCAAGGCAGTGTGAAAATACTTTACAATATGCATCAAAGGATTAGTGGTAAGTAGGCACTGATATGAAATTCAGGTTTGACAATTGACGGCCATGTAATCAAATATTGCTGAAACGACCTGTGTGAATTTAGGATGGGTAGAATTGGTTCCAGATTAAAAGCAAAGTACTTTGGGTGTTATTCCTGCTTACTCACATGGAGTGATCTCACTGAAGAGCTTGGTTTAAGACAGCAGCATCCTCAGGGGGTTCAAAACCTGCAAAACAGCAGGCACAACATTATGATGCAAGTCCTGTCACGTAGATATAGCCACCATTTTGCAGATTAAACCTCCACAGATGCTTCTGTATTATGGAGACATATTACAAAGGGCAAGAAAAATAAATAAATACTCTTCATGGGAAAAGTGAAAGCAAGCATGAGATCTTCTGCTTGGTGATAGAAATAGAAAGAGCACCATCATCTTCAAACCGTAAAATGGGTGTGAAATAAACTTGTGTCCCATATGGCTAAATCACAGCAGTCCTATTTCTAGACACCTGTCTGGTGCTACAGGCTGAATCAGTTCAACCAACACCTTGATGAAATCCTCATAGGTGAGATGTGGCTTTCCTATACTTCATATTCCTGTCCAGGTTATGAGGTCATGTAACCATATACACAACTCTTTCCCATTCTTCAATTAAATTTCAGAGAAAGACAGCATGAGACAACTCTTCTCATTTATGTATGTATGTATGTATTTAGGAATTGGGAATCAGGAGCAGCCAGGAAGAGTTCAAGGAAGATGGAGTCCTTGGTATTGTCTGAACTTTGTTGTTTTCTCGCAGATGTTTTATTACCGCGACTAGCTAACATTGTCAGTGCTAGCAAACAAGTTCAGAGAGCCCCAAGGATTCTATACTTGAACCTTGAACTACATAGATTCTCTTCTGTTGGTACTGCAAGGAATGTTTGGCAAGAAAAAACATCATGTCCCATGTACTTTTCCACTATACAACAATAAGGCAAGCATAAAAGCACCAGCCTATGAAATTCCAAGAACAACCACTGTCAGGCTTCCAGGAAATGGTGTGAAAACATAACTCTTTCCAGAAGGACAAAGTTCAAAATTTAGAACTTTTCTTTACATATGACAGAAAGAGGCACTAATTGTTGCTGCTTTGTGGTTCAATCTCCAGTCTGAAAGGTTGAGTCATTTACTTCTTTAGTCTTTCTGAACTATGTCTTTCTTTGGCCTACCACTTTTTCTCCTTAGATTTTGACACCACATACTGTGTATAACTTTCTTACTCAAGATTTGGAATTCTTTAACCATATTAATAAAAATGGTTTTATTTTTGTATAATGAAGAGCTTTCATTCTTAGGAATGATGGTCATTTGGACAAACATAAGAATATAGTCATCTGTTTGCTCAGCCCCAAATAACTTCCTGGCCAATTGAAAGAAGCTTCACTCAAATACTGTTTATTCAAAATCAAACTCTCTGATACTCCCTTCAGAGGGCTTGGCTTAACTTGACAAAGAGGTAGTAATCAATATATTTATCTTCCTATTTTCCTAAGAATCAGATTTCCTGTGAAGGATTTGATATATGACTTCTTGGTAATGAAAGAATAACATGCCTGACCTCCACATTATATATGATATGTTTAAGTGTTTAACATTAATGTATAATGGAGTACTAACCAGAGAGAATTCTGCAGATAATATTTAAATGGGAGGAAGGGCTAAGAACTCATTTCTCAAACTACTGATAACCAAATTGTAATTATTTTTCTTCTCCTCTTATTGAGACACGAGGAACGCTTCATTCTTAGGAATGATTGCACGTGTTTATTTTTAAACTACTGTTTCATTTTTCCTTATAAGAGCCTAAAGGAGTATGCATGCTCTCATACCAAACTTTAGGCAGGACTGCTAAAATTTAGGTAGAGTTACTCAGAATACTAATTACTTGAAGGATGGGGATGTTGATTCCAATAGAAGAAGCAGGACCTTGGATAGCTCCATTTGAAGCTGGTGAGATGCAATTGGGGTAATACGAATCAGACCAAAGGAAAGGAAGTATGGTTCCCTGGATCTTGTTATATTTTGACTTCTGTTAGTCCTACTAAGTATGGCCAATAGTCAGGTTAATCCACCAACATAGTTTTTCACCCTTGAGAACAGATTAAATGATCGTTTGATGAAAGATAAAGCAGCAATGACTAATGCTAGCATGGTTAGCTGGCTCCATCACCACCTCCTCTTTTTCCTCACACATTGGAAGAAGACCGTTCCATTTTTAAAAAGTCCTTATCTGTTTTTACAGGTATCAGCTCTAGTGATCCTCTAGCAACTATGTCACAACTGTATGTGGCAAGGCCAAAAGACCCCAATGCACTGCCAAAAATGTTTCCTAGCTTTTTATAACAAAACTATCGTTTTTAAAAAATTCTTAAAAAGGTGAAGTGCCAACCCAAGACATTTCCTTAGGATTATTGACGTGGCTAAGACATTAATGAAAAGCAATCAAAAAGCAATTTCATAAACATTATTTGTATAGTTATTGAATTTGTGTACCACCCATCTTGCCATGAGCAATTCTGGGTGGTTTACAATAAATGATAATGATAAAATATATAAAAACAGTAATACAAATACTTATTTATTAAAGAGGAGGGTAATTGCTTTAAGCATTGTAGGGATTGTCAGGGTTATGGACCAATTCTGTTGCTCACAACCTGATACAGGAATCAGTAGATCAATGACACTGGCATTGGCATTCTTAAATATGAGCCATCTTTCCAATCTAGAAATGAGTCCTTCCCTTTACAAACTACCCTGTATTTATAAAAAAATAATTTCAGAATTCATTCTGTTCACTAAGTGTGCTGAAATGCGACAGTTGAAGCTCTTTATACATAAAAATGTGGAAGTAATTAGGGATTATGTTGTAAGTGTACAAACATAGTTTATATTACTGGGTGTTAGAAAGGACCCCTTTTATAGCTGCCTTTGTCAATTTGACAGAGCAAAGGGTTTCAATGTACTGTAATAAGGAATGTAAGAGAGGGCAAAGGACAGTCTGAATGCGATGTCTGAGCAATCTAAAGGTCTCCTTATTTTGCAGCCTTGAGCTCCATACTTATTTTGGTCTCCTATGTTTTAACTGAATTAATAGCAACCCAATGAAAGAATACTCCTTCAGATGTCAGTTGTCAAATCATTGGCAGGGTTCAGACCAAGGTCAATGTTACAGCAGATCTATGTGCTATGATCCTATTTAAAGGACAGCATGGCCCATCATTCTCCAGACACCAATCAAAAAGGATTCCACCAGGTTTTTGCAAACATTATTCAAACTAATCAAAATCCAAGATTGGGTTGGGCTGATTTCATCCTCATAGGATTGTCTTTGTTTTTAAGTAGAAGGTTGAGGTTCTCCAAAAGGAGGCAAGTTCAAAAAAATGCTAAGAACGGGAAGCAGGAGAGGCATGGGGAGAGTTCATATTGTATATATTCAGGCTTTGTGATCAACAACAGAACTGACCATATTATATAAAATCTGATTCTTATTTTCCTATTCAGTAAATTATGGGAAGAAGTTCCTTTAATCTTTGTTATTGTTAGATAATCAGAATTGAGAACATCTTACCAGTCCACTTTGAATTACTCAATTATTTCCATAATCTTTACAAAACTGTAGCCAACCAAATACTTTATATCCAAATATGGCAGAATTAAGTAAATAAAATTAGGTGCAAGAGTTCTTAGACATTTCATTACCAGGCTAGGTAACACCATCAGTGCAGAGGGAAGTTGAGTGTGCTGGCTGTTTATATAGACAGTTTGTCTTATTAAATCTCATGGAGATATTGTTCTTTGACTGTTGACCAAAGGTCAAGGAAAGAGGGAAACAGAACTAACCACATCCTTCTTCATCAATTATCTATTTTATCAATGTCCAAATTAGTAGAAAACAGGATTAGATAAACCATCAAATGATGTTACCTAGCCTGAGAATGAAATGTTTGCAGGATGAGAAGCAATCTTACAAAACACCAAGAACCCAACATTTCAACTTTGAGTTACCTATGTTTTCCCTTTTGGTAGTTTCTGGAATCTTTGAAAGAAGACAGGCAGTGTCTGATGGCTATCAAAGCCACTGTCCTGAATGAAACCCAGAGCATTCA
>JANHZU010004023.1:159773-170346 GCA_032468055.1 Acrochordus granulatus
GTTTCTGGAATCTTTGAAAGAAGACAGGCAGTGTCTGATGGGTATCAAAGCCACTGTCCTGAATGAAACCCAGAGCATTCAAGACTACATCCTTAAGATGGCATCCAAAGATGATCTGCTAAGAGAGTATCTGAGACAGCAGCAGACATGGGAGAAAGATCAAGCAGAGGAAGTGCCATGGCAAGGTAAACTCTGCATGAGATGTATCATCAACAGACATTGGCTGATTTGGGGGAATCCTACCAGTGCCTGGAAAAGACAAGACTGAGGCACTGATTGTAACAGCTCAAGAATATTCACTAAACACCAAGGAACAGCATACACTGGATGGTGAAACCAAGTATTGGTGGGGCACTGCAGAACCTAGTGGACCTTATAATGCACACAGAACAAAATATCTACCTCTTTACTTATTATCTTAGGAGAGTTTCACAGAGCAAATCTCACTTATGAACTTCCCAGATATAGACAGAATGTCAACTGCCCCACCAGAGACAAGAATACACCAGATCATTGCTATACTACAATAAAAAGTGCTTATTGCTCTGTTCCCCATGCATCCATCAGCTTCTCAGATCACTTCATCCCCACCTACAGGCAGAACCTTAAAACTCCAAAGCCTGTGGTCAACTGTGAAGAGAGGGTCTGAGGAGGCAAAATTAAAGCTGCAGGCCTGCTTTGATAGCACAGACTGGTCTGTCTTTGTAGCTGCTTCAGCAGACTTGGATGATCTTACTGATTCTGTGACATCATACATTGCTTTTGCGAAGACATGTGCATGTCTACCAAAACCTTGCACACGTACAACAACAAGTCCTGGTTCACAGTGAAACTTAAGCAGCTTTGTTACAACATTATATGTCTAACCATTCTTGGCCAATAAAGAATCTGAATCGGAAGTAGCTGGCATTGTATCTACACAGTGTATGGACTAGACCCTCCCAAGTCCAGATGGGAGATTCCATAGAAGGTTATAGAAAATAACAAGGCTAACAAGTGGGACTTCCAGATCCAGATAGACAGACATAATGATAGTTGACAAGGACCAGAAGACAGAGGTAGTGATAGATGTAGTAGAAGCAACATCAGAACAAATGGGTATGAGAAACTGGAAAGGCTGAAGGAGGAACTAGAGAGGATATGAAAAGTAAAGGCCAAAATGGTGGTAAGATCTCACTTGGGTGCCAGAAGCACTTGAGGCTGTGACTCCCACACTGGGAGAGTGGCCCCAACATATTCCAGGAATGACATCACAGCTCTCTGTCCAGAAGAGTGCAATGCTAGGAACAACTTAAATGTGTGAGCAGAACTCTCCAATTCCCAGAACTCTAGTAGAGGACCCAAGATTGAGGAAAATATATACCACCCATAGGGATGAGAAGAAATTATTTTATTTTTATATATAGGAGGTGGGGATAATTATCCCTCTAATGATGCAGAATGCCATTTGTTTCTTCTGCAACATTTTTACAGCATCAGAGTAAGACTGGTGAATTGCCACCCTCATTTCTATTGAAATTGGCCAACTCTATCAGCATTTACCAGATTTGAATCCTTAAAAATATTACTTCGTGGTTCAAATGAGTTTTCGATATTATTTTACAGCTTTCATATGCCATCTCTTGTCATTGGGCTTAGTGGAAACCATCATATTAAAAGACTGTAAATAAATGGTAAAATGAATGAAAATAATATAATCACTCATCGCTTGAGTCTCTCTTTTGATTAGTAGGGCTGTGCAGCAGATTCAAAGGCAAAAAAAGTGGTTTGGGACACTTGAAGTATGCACATAGCATCTGTCTGCAATTTCTTAAATCAAATGAAAAAAAATAATGCACTAGGTTCGCACAGCAGCCATCCTGTCCTCAGAAACGACACAGTTGCTTTAAAAAGTTATAAGCTGATGCTGTATGAGTGACTCTGCATATTCCACATTTTTTTGCCTTCAGATATGGAGTTCTATTGATGAATACCATAAAATATGAATACGCACTTCCCACATTGTATTAGTTTTCCAGTATAGTGTACTGGAAAGGCACCCGGTTAGACACAAGGAGACTGTGAGTTCTTGTCCCACATTAGGCACAAAGTCAGCTGAGTGACTTTGGTCCAGTCCTTTTTTCTCAGCCCAAAGGGCAGTGTAGCCTAATGAGGAAAGGGCTGGACTAGAAATTTGAAGGCTGTTAGCTCTCATCGAGACATAGGCATGAAGCAGACAATGAGAAATCACTTCCAAAATCTTGCCAAGGAAACTGCAGGGACGGAATCAAGACTGACTCAAAGGGGATTGGGATGTTTGATTGGGAAGTTTTATTTCACTTTGGACACCAAATTTGTCTTGAGTGTGGTTTAAATCATACATTCTTGCTGAATCGTGAACACTGCCATTATGTGTGCCTCATTACCATCAAATAAACCAGTAAGGTTTTACAAATAGCAAAACCACAATTATGGAATCTTAGACATCAACAATCAACATAATTCATTCTCACTTGGTTTGGCTTTCAGATAGAATTCAATTTTGTGCAATAGAACTCTAGAATATCTGAAGTTCTACAAAGTCCACTCTTATCTTTTAAATCAAGAAGAAACCACCATGGTATAATCAATAGGCAAAACAGAACAAAACAAAACAAAATCCCCCCAAACCCTTTAATGTATTCTTATGTTTTAACAGAGATATAAGCAGACATTCAACATTCAACAGTTTTTAAAAACTTTCTCCTGCTCTGAAAGGTAAAATGCTAGGAATTAGGGAAGGCAGATTCTAGAAGCAAGTTTCAGTGATGATGACAAGCCTGGGGAAATCCTATTTACAAACCTGTTTTGACTAGAAAGAAATCATGCAGCAGCTCTACAGTATAGCCACTCTTCAGTGTTTAACGGCTTCATTAGGCATTTTCCCCAGTCAAAATATTGTCCCTGTGCATCTGTGTTCACCCTCCTAATTTCATTTCATAATACAATTATTTTACAGCTTTTGACTGGCATAGAATGGAGAGATGAAGTAAATAAAAACTAACCTATGGTGGAGGGGGAATAAAATAAAACCTGGCAATTTTGACAGCCTGAAATTTGAAACTTCTAATATTTTGACTTTATATAAGAATGTTCATAATAACAGTGGTTTCTGCCAATCCTTCCTTGTCTCAGAGACGAGGGCTAAGAGGACAGATTCAGGCCTGCAGGGTACTTTAAACTCTTTGTAGATCAGAATCAAGACAGCAAAGGATCTGGGTACTTGTACTCTTAAATTTATCTTGGTTTCTGATATTTGCTTTTTCTTCATTTTCTTATGACTGTATTAAAAAGTACTTTTGTTTTGTGTCTGTGCAAGATTTTTTTAGTTTGATGACCAAGAAACAATTTATGTTATTTTCTTTTCACCAAAAGTGAAGAATATTTTAGGGAAATTTTCATGGCTAGGCTAGGAGCTTCTTATACAACCTATAGGCCAGTGTTTTTCAATCTTGGCAACTTTGAGGTGTGTGGACTTCAACTCCTAGAATTTCCCAGCCAACTAAGAACAAGCATTGATGCAACTTAATAATTGGAACTTAATGAATGTAAAGGAAACTAAATCTGGATATTGAAATAATGCAATAATAACATGAACAGAATGCTGGCAAGAAAAAGCAATACACAGTCAATTTCTAGAAAAGATCCAGGAAAAGTGGAAAAGGATAAAAATCTGACAGTATCTTACAATTGGAACATTAAAAAAAGAAACTGAAGGCTTGTTTTAGCTGTTCCAGAGCAAGCTATTTGAGCTTATGAAATCAAGGCCAGAACTGAAAAATCATCAAATGATTCCAAGTGCAGTTTGTGCAAAGAGGCATAAGAAACAGTAGATCATGCACTCAACTCATGTACAAAGATCGTGCAAACATTATAAACAATAACACAATACGATCACCAAAATGATTCACTGGAACATCTGAAAATTTATCAGGTGCTAGTAACGAAAAATTGATGGGAAAGTAGTTGAAAATGAGCAGGTTAAACATTGTGGATTTTTCACATACAAACTGATAAAGTCTTAGCCAGTAATACACTCAGATTTAACTATGGTTGGAGAAGAAGAAAGTGTGGATAAATGGTGTGGCAATTACCAAGAGATAGTAAATCACAAGACAAAGATTGGAGAAGATCACACAGCATCAAGATCTGAAAATCGAAGTTGAAAGATTATGGCATAAGCCAGCTATGGTGATCCCAGTAGTTATCGGCACACTGGGTGCCACACCAAAAAACTTGAATGGCACTTAGAAAATCTGCGCATTGATAAAATTTCCATCTGTCAATTGCAAATGGTCACACTGCTTGGATCCACAAATAAAGTACACCAATGTTTTATATTGGTGTTAGGTTCTTGGGAAGAACTCAATGTGTATGAAGGCCAACACTAGCTGAAGAATTGGCAAATGTGACTTCACATTTTTGTGAGCAGATAATAATAATAAATTGCTGCCTTTATAGAGAAAAGGATGAAACAATTGACTATTTGATCAGTGGCAGCAGTAAAATTTCCCAAGCGAACTATAAACAGCATTATGACTAAGTTGCCATAATTATTCACTGGAAATTTCACCAGAGGTTTGGATTTGAATGTAGTTAAATGTTTGGGAACACAAAGTTGAGAAGGTTTTGGAAAATGAGTGGGTTAAGATCTTACGGGACTTAAAAATTTAAACAGACAAGCACCTCATTCATAACGTGCCCTATGTAACAGTTATTGAAGAGAAGAAGATCTGGTTCATTGATGCTGCTATTCTGGGTGATGCTAGGATTGAAGAAAAACAATTGGAAAAAATATCAGGATCTGGAGATTGAAGCTGAATGCTTGTGGAAAAAGAAACGCACTGTTAATACCAATCATGATTGGAGCCCTTGGAGGAATACCTAAGGACTCCCTCAATATTTGGAAAATTAAATTTATCAGACCTGATCACCCTAATTTTACAAAAATGCACCTTGCTTGGAATTATTTATATCCTTAGGCACTAGCTTAATAATACATAGATCCTTGGTTAGCACTTGAATTATTAAGTTTTTACCAGTCTTAGACTGTAAATTTAATTGCAGATTATTCATAGTAATACAAAATCACCATCAGCCAATAATAAAATCACCACCAGTCAACTGCAAAAGGCAGCTTTACAGTGTACATTCTGCAACAATACTTAACAATACAATACCTATCAAACAAGAACATCTGCCTACCAGGTCCTTGGGAAGGACTTGACAGGTGGACAAAAATGCCAAATCCAGTTTACGTATCTGCTGACTATGCAACAAACCATAATGCCCACAACAGAAGAAAAAAATTTGGAGAAAATCACAAAATACAAAGATTTGCAACTGTGACTAAAGAAAACAAAAATAGTAGCAATAGTAATAGGTGCCTTGGGTACAATTCCAAAACATCTGGGGTGCCACTTGAACTCCAATGGCATTGACAAAGTCACCACCAATGAATTGCAAAAGGCAGCTTTATTTGGAACAACTTACGACCTGTGACAATACCTTTAACATCATCAAGCTATAACATCTGCCTACCCCACGTCATTGGGAAGGACTGATGGATGACTCAACATGCCAAATCCAGTCTAAACATATGGCTGACTTTGTGACCAACCATAATAATTCCTATCCTTTTCAGTATAGCTGCAATACTATTTTACAATTCCTACTAATACAGAAGGGGAAATGTAAGAGGGGAAAATTACAAAATGCTATTTCAAAACCCTAAACATATTTTTCCATGTTTCCAGTTGTGACTAAGGGTCATCACCTTTGAATTGCAGAGGACTATTATCACCGTTCCTTATATTCCAGTATATTGCAAAAGGATGAATTTTAATAGTTGAACGGTTTTTTATTATTATTTATTTTATTATTAATTATTTAAAGCAGATGGAGTAAAAATATCCAGAAAAGCTCTAAGGTTTGATGGAGCTCCAGAAAAGCACATCAAAGAGAGAGGGAATGAAAGGGAAATAAGTACCATGAGGACACACAATCAAAACCAACTTTAAAGATTAGCCTGACAAGTAAAGAACAAAATTTGAAAATACTGTAAAAGGAAACACCCCACTGTTTTAATTTAATGTAGTAGTTTTGATGCGAGCATCTCATTATTCCTGCAGTATTTTATCTCCACATTTGTAGTATCACTAGTGTGTTGTGTGTGTGTCTAATTGGCACATCTTTTATTAATGATTTCGACACCTATCTTTAAGGAACTAAACGAGTTTTCTTTCTGTTTTCTTACAGAAAGAACTGAAATAAACCGGTTCCCTGAAAAACAATGGCTGCAGAAGAGTTTGGATTCCTAGCAACTGTGCATTTCATTTTATTTATTAAATTTATACAGCCACTCACCTCACTGAGATGACACGAAGTGGCACACAACAAGCATTTTGTGAATTTCAGGAAAATCTCAGGATTTTAACAGCACACACTTACTTAAAAAGGAAAGGTTGAAGACAGCAGGAGGAAACTGTGTAAAATGTATAGAGACATACCGGAGCATCTGTTTGTGTTTGTGTGTATAAACATATCAGCCATGCCATTGAAGCTCCATCCTTTTTTGTATGTCTTTCTTCTTTGCATCAGGCACATAAAGCTAAGGGAACTTAAGTAGACATAAGTTGTGTCCAAAGCAACAAACACTGAGATGCTTTCCGCAAATGAATCTTCCTTGGACCGCGTTGAAAAGGCTCACCCCCCATGGGTGACAAATGCTTAGAGATGGCTTATGTGTCTACACCTTCATTCAGATGCAGTAAAAGCTGAACCAAGATTCAATTCTCAATACAATCAATTCTCTGGGATATAGAACAGGAGAGGACCCCTCGGACAGAAAGGGCATTAGATACATCTTGTACATTTTCTGTTTTTCTTGCTTCAGAGAAAACATTCATAGTGTGGGCCCATGCCCACCACCTAAAACCAAGATCTGTTGAACTGAATCGTGGCTATGAAGGAAAGAGGCAAAAGCCACCTATATTCCCACCTCCACCTAGTATGATCCTGCTCAGCCTTTAGCTCTGAAAGGGCCACTTTTTTTCCTGCAATGCTCTGAATGTTTACAGCTCTCATTTCCAATTGTTTCCTTCCACAAACGACTGTGTGAGATTGGGGCTTGTTGGATTACAGCTTAATCATGCAGACAGGATGGCAGACGGGGAGCATGTAATTGTTATCCTAGCATCCCATGCAAGAGGAATTCCGTCAAAAAGGGGAATAAAAGCAAGACCTTGGAGGATGATGGGATCATTCCAGTACTAGCTTCCCATCTTTTTTTCACATTGTTTATTCACCACGCAGAAAAGCCAATTCACAGCAGTGTACCCAACTGCAACTAAAACTCTAGCCAAATGCCAGACATTTTCACACCCAAATGAAGCTGGCACGTTGCCTAAAATGCACCAGGCTTCACTTTGAATGCAAAAATCTTTCCAACGGCCCTCCATATCCTAGCTGTCTTTATCTCGAGATATAAGTAAGAATTATAAAAGGCCATTCTCCTCAAATAATTGCTTCACAATCAAAAGAAGTGCATTCCCCCTTTTAAAACGGGCATTAAAAGAACAGATGTCTGAGTGGATAAAAAAATGTGATTCATTAGATTACAAAGGAGTGCATACATCTAATCTTGTTGACCTTATGAATGGACATAATTTGATGATGAATTATGGAAATGTTTTTCTCTTCCACCCACATGTGCAAATGTATCCTGAGATGGTCTCGGGAGGAAGACATTTGCTAGGGAGCATGTCGCCGTCAAAAATAAAAGTACTAATCCGATGGGATCGGTTAGGAAAGTTTACTTCTCAATTCTAACATTGCAGGAACTTCCAGAAATCGTGTTCCAATGTCTAAAACTGCTGGAATTCTACAAATATCAGAGTTCCAAGAGATAATGTGAAAATAAGTTCACGCTGCCTCATTATTTGACCAATTTCATCCTCTTTGGTTGAAGCAAAGGATCTGCGAAGAAGGGTTGATGGACATATTTAGGACGAGCCTAATTTACTAAATGAGACTGTCAGGGAAAGTATTGTTATGTTTTGAGAATCTCTTCTCTCTCTCTCTCTCTCTTTAATCTTCCGTCCTTCCACGGTTTCCAGGACTCGGTCCCTTGAAACTACATCATTTTCACATGTGATTAAAGTGATCTAAATTTACTGCTTTGTTTCACATAAACATAAAAGGCGAGATTGTGATTACAGAATTCATTTGGTCAGCAAATCAAATGTATTGCTCACAGTCTGCTGAGTTCATGTTAAAAAAAAGGAAGAAAGAGAGCACAACAGCTCCATCGTATATATATTCCACATTTCACAAAGTGAATCATTATTTTAAAGGAACAGGTAATAAAACAGGCCCTCGGTGTTTGCGTGGTTGGGTGTGTCTCACTCATGCTCCTTCTAAGCCTTCACTATGGCTGGGGAAGGAAAGGAGCCCAAAGGCTGCTCTGCCTCTGAACAGGCCACGTTGGCTCTTGCGTCTGCAGCTTGTGAATTAAGACTAAGGAAGAATGCTTTTGAGAACATGCAGAGCACATTTCAGTCAGAAGCCAGTAGTGACAAGCTCTGGCATCTGAGGGTTAAGACGGGCTACATGAAGAGGGGTCTGCAGAGGGTGGCCCAAAAAAGTCAAGATGGTAGCTGCAGTGGTGCGATCAAAGCTCTACCTGTCTATTATGTGCATTGTGTATGAAACACACCTCCACAACAGGGGCTTCGATTGTGGTGGCCATCTTTGCTTCACTTTGACCGTACTCATTCGTTTCTTCGTAGTTTCAACATCTTTAACCGCATCTTTGGATTGCTTCACCCTTGCATTGCAGCTTTTCAGTTGCTTAAATGAAAAGAGTATTTTGCTCTTAGGGATATTAGAAACACCAAAGTTGGCATTTCCCATTTATAATCCTGGCCTAGTCGTTGTTATGAAGCTACAGGTAGTCCTCAACTGATGACCGGTCACTTTGTAACCATTTGAAGTTATGGTGGACCTCTCCAAAGGTAAATATTAATAGTCATCAAGCTATTTATGACCCAGTTTCAAAGTTCTGGCATCGCCCTGTAGTCATGTGATGCCATTTATGGTGATTTGCGCCACCCCACAGTCACATGACTGTGACCTATGACAGTTTGGCTGGAAACCGGCAACTTCTGGTTGCCAGCAAAGAACGACCCGTAGCCAACCATGTGTTTGCTTAACAACCACAACATTCGCTTTATGAATACCACATTCATTTACCAACTGCCAAGAAAAAGGTCCTAAATCCAGGTCCAGTCATGCGGCGACTGCTTTACGATCATCATGATTTATGACTGTAATTGCCAAGCTCTGTTACAGTTGTAACTTGAGGACTATGCATATTTGTTGAATTCAGGAAGGCGGACCCCCGACAATTGTGTTTAGAAGAACAGCCAGGTTGCGCAAATCCACGAGCATCCATGTGAACCCAAGCCCCACAGAGTCCCTTGGGTCTGACCCCAGCTAAGATTGCAGCTCGGTCTTACCCACACGATGTCTACAAAGTTCTCTTTTTCGCGCAGAAGCATGGGAGCGTTTTCCTAACTTTAGACATTTTTTGTTCCCCTTTCCTAACACACATCGTTCAGAGCTCTTCGTTCGATCTTCACGCACAACTTTTCATGCAAAGCTAGGTGAAGAAGGGGCGGGGACGCCAAACCTATTTTTAGTGAATTTCAGCAAAACAGTTCAAATTCATCTAGCAGCACCAGTACAATTTACCATTCCTTCTGACTTCTTGTTTTGACTAGCTCGGGATTGATGATTAAAGTGGTAAACAGTAACAATTTTATAAAATGGCTGATTCTGCCAATGGCAGCAGAATGGGGGATCTGCCGAAATAGCGCTGCCGTGATTGTGACTGCATTCAAGGCTGTCAACAGAGACTATATGTACTTGACAAGGTGTTATCTTATTGCGTTGGTGCGCACGTGGGTTTTATTTTTTGAAAAAGCCCCAATACATACATCTTTAACGATGTCATTTTATGCAACTAGATAATTTCTTTTATTAAAAGGCAAGAAGAGGAACAATAATATAGTTTAAAAAAAAACTGAACACGTTGCATCTTCCATATTCCTTATGCCTGCCTAAAATATCTTTACAATATTAGGTATAGATGAAGATACTCTTATGTATGGAGAAATTCTTTTCTATTCTTCATTTGAGAAGTATGGTGGCCGAGCTTGTCGCTGGGCTTGTCAACCAGAAGATTGGCAGTTCAGCGGTTCAAGACCCAAGTGCTGATGTGTAATGGGGTGAGCTCCCATTATCTGCCCCAGCTCCTGCCAACCTAGCATTCAAAAGCATGTAAAAATTGTTGTTGTTCAGGCATCCAGTTGTGTTTGATTCTTTGCAACCCAATGGACTACAGCACACCAGGCCTCTCTGTCCTGCACTGCCTCCCGGAGTCCATCCAAAACCATGCCCATCACACTGACTATGCCATCCATCCACCTCATCCTCTGCCGTCCCCTCCTCCTCTTCCCTTCAATCCTTCCCAGCATCACAGTCTTTTCTAATG